>CM032403.1:3339372-3603229 GCA_019049475.1 Eueides isabella | reverse complement strand
GGCTTCTTCTGGATTGCCGAACTTAACTGCACAGTTGTCCTTAGTTTCATCCATCTTTGATTTGACTTTGTTCTGTGTTATTTAGGATAGAATATTTAATAAAAAAGGTTTTTTTTTTTAATTTGTATCTGACAAACTTAAAACTAAATCAGCCTAATAGTCCATTTTTTAAATTATTAGGATCTGCTTTAAAATGACTTTCATATTAAATTATAAAACAAAATTCTAGGGTCTTTTGAATTCACTCTATGATTTAAAAGGGGAATTTATGATTAAGGCATCAGCAATAAAGGCTTTGTGTGATAATGCCACAGCACTCACTAAGGGTGTTCAAAATTTTATATTTCGTTATTAATCGTATTTGTTTTATACGCTACAGTAAATGTTATATATTAAATATTTATACCTACAATAGAAGTAGGGTACAGTGGCAAAATATCGTCCCCAAAATGTATCGTCCCAATCAACGTCATCGTAGTTTTTCATATGCAAAATCTAAAGCTAGTTTAATGCCATCGTGTAGATCTTTTATGTTTTTTTTATTGTAATTTTATTTTTTTATAATTGTAACATTTACAGATGGCAAAATGAAAGTATTATAATTTCAATATAATGGGAAATGCCGAAGAAGCAGACAATACGAAAAAAAAACCATTGAGACGTATCTTTAGACTTTCCTTTGTTTTGTTATTTATATGGATATCGAGAGAGATAATTTTTAACAAGAATTATTATTAAAATGTCCAACACATATTTATTAATCAATTTAGATGATTTATTACAAACAGTTTTTACAAAAAGGGGACAATATTTGGCGACTTTACCCCGATTTGAAAGCATTTGGTGAATGGCGTACATTAAAATACAGCATTTATTTAGAGCATTGTAATATATATTTTTAACACGGTGAGTACCGCGAAGTGAAGCTGTCTGCATAAGTACGTATACATAAAAACGTTTTGGATTTTGTTGTGGACAGATAATTCACTTTACGTGCAAACAATATACAAATACTACCTTTAGTGACATGCGGTGTTGCAATTAATAAAAATAAAAGACTCACTTAGAAATAAATTTAAACTCAAAATTTAGAATAAGTTTAACAGTCTGTACAGAGTATAATAATATCCTATTGGCTCTAAAACTAATAACTATCTGTGTTCTAGTTAATATCACTAAGATTTAGAAATCTATTGAAATGTCAAGATGCATGAAACAATAACAAGTATTACAAATAATATTAGTACAATAGAATCAATATTCCAAGACAACAGTATAAGAAAAGTAGAATATTTCATAGTGAAACTAGAAAAGGCACATAGTCACGATAAGAACACATCGACCAGAAAGTACCATTCTCGAAATCCTATTCACGACAGACAGACGTATAGCACATTAGTTGGAAATAAACAAACAGTTAATATAAATAAACGTTTAAAATTGACGACAATGCGGCGTTACCATCGTCCTCGCCTGCACACCTTTTAATTTTCCTTAGTGCCTGGTAGTAGGCCATGACAGCTTGAACGTGTCTCCATTTATGGCCTCGTTTGTCAGTATCTGATCCTGGTATCTCTGTGTCCTGCATGGACTTGTGAGAGCTTGACGAGCTCGATGCAATGATCGGTCGCCTATAAAGGGATGTATGTGTTACACGCAATATGTGTTGTGTATGTTCGTTGTATTGGTTTTAGTTAACTAGTTATTCCATTTCGTTTCTTTGAGTAATTATTTTTTCAGTAGCAATTTCCATATATTTGAATTGGTTAAATTTGCAAATTTGATTTTTAAAAATGGTAAATTTATTACATTTTTAATATTAATAATATATATACGTTCTCAATATTTTCAATAAGCAAACGAAAAATAAAATTTCCCCTAGTGATTTTCATCGTTACTTAGGCATTCAATTCCATATATCGGAAAGGTCAAGTGACGGAATGGGCTGTGAATATGATGTCGATTTAGAAGGCCCCTAACTCAATAGATGAGAACGTGATTTGAAAATTTACTCGAAAAAACGAATGTTGTACCTTGTACTTATCAGACTTTAAGGAACGGAAAACATGCATGGGTTTTAGCCTTATTCGCTTGGGGCAGTGTGAAATTCATAGCATGGTGTCGTCTATCCAGCTGTGCAATTGTGGTCTAACAATCTCTATGCATATGCACACTGACTCTCGTGAGAGATTTTTGGTTATTAATTTACTTTGACATGATTTTCGTGAATTACAAAAGGGGATTTGTTTTACATTTTCTTAAATTATAGTAAATTAATTATAATATTTCTTTTGAATTTAATCTTCATATACCCTTTTAATTTGAAAATCACGTCAATATTGTTAGTCATGTAAGTAATCGACTTTAACGTGCTGTCTATATAAGCGTTTCCAAAGCAATTAATGCCATTTCTTCGTGTTGGCACTTACATCTCCTCAGGGGCCCCATTACTTGTGAATGGTGACAACTTGTTCAACAACCTATATTAAGAAAACGATCTGCTTTATTTTTTTTCTAATTCTATCTAAATTTTAATAGCCTGTATTACTTTTTTTAAGTCGGTAATAGATATTTTGTAATAGTTTTTGTTGAAGTATAAATGTAAAAAAATATATATACTGAAAGTAACCTGATATTCCTTTATTCTTAGATAATCCTATCTAAGAATTATATAAATATTTTATTGAATTTCGTATATATGTAAAAAAATGTAACATAATGTGCGTCATTTATAAATCTGAATAAAATGACGACGAAATTGTATACCTAATTCAGTTCTTTATCAAATAGAAAATTTATCAAGTGAAGTAATATATTAAATTATGGACAGAAAATAGTTTTATTTCAATTCAAGATCATTAAGTGCGGAGTCACATAAAATAAAATTTACGTGAGCGGTTCAAATTTTCATATTTTATAAGAACAAGGGATATTTCAAAAGCCTATATATTTCGGCTGTCTGGAAAAAGATTTGTAATGCTGACGCAAGGGGATAGCCGAGGTATTCCAGTGAAATATTGGAGAGCGTTAATGACAGTATAAGTGCCGTACTGACACCCCTTTATTGTGATGGCTTATAATATAATGTAAGGTATTTTCTTAATACCCTGACATAATACGCTTGCTAACGTTGAATTATAAATTTTTGTGAAGTAGGCATGTAGAATGCTCTCTCATAGTTATTTGATAATTATTTATAATATTTTTCTTCATGTTTAGCTGGTGAAACCCTCCGATTAATAAACAGACCGCCGCGTTGAGTGACGTAGGGAATCATGGAATTTAACGCCGTCTTTTGTCTATCAGAGTGGAAAATAATCATTTCTCCAAGTGGAAATTGAATCAACAAACGTCATGCTTACAGTCATACACTGCTCTACTACGCTATCATAGCCTCGTAATACAATCTTATATTGTTGTACTATTTATTAAATCTACATAATATGTGTGTGAAATTTGATATTAATATCAACCTTAAATCTGAGATATGAAGCTGATATTGGTATCATATTTTTACACCTCCGATCTGAGTACAGATAAAGTCAGTACAAAGGGTTTTTAAGTCATCGTAAGCAAAAATATACATATTTTAGCACTGTTTTTGCTGTATCTTGTTTAAAGTTCGCCGCATAATCAAACAATAATACTAAATGAGTGCATATGCCTACAACATTACAAAATTAAGTTAATTTTTATATATTTCCGCTAACGTACTCAGCTGGTGTTCAACTTAAACTTTACCGTTATTTTCTTTTTAAATTTGTATATTCTATTAAGTGCTTTGAAATAAATACTTGAATCTTGTGTACTTAAAATATTCAAGCCGTGGCTTTTTAATTACATTACTGTCGGTTTCAATGGTCATTAGGACTTTACTTAAAGACATTATTTTCGTGTCATTAGCTTTTATTAAATGGCCCAGATGAATAGAGTAGAGGGTATGTCCATTAAAAGATCGTCGTAGATCAATGGGGTAGAAGCGAGCGACAGGTTGTGGATTCACAGAAAATGAAAAAAAAATCATTTTTTTGTCTTTGCTCTAGTACAAGACAAAGACAAAGCGCGACGTTAAGTTTCGACACTCAACACGAAAGTAGAAAATGAAAGGGAGTGTCTTAACACTAGGTTGCCAAGTTTCTTCTGTCTACCCTGCCATGTACGAGAATCAGCGGGTAGCAGGTCAGGCAAAAAAAAGATCACTATCTACTGTTGATAATATTATTTGATCGGATATCAAGGTCCACTACGGTATGGGGATATGGTTCTTTAATTATGGCGTTCCGAGCGTGCCAGTGGATTATATATTTAATTTGGTTTATACCGTTAAGGCTTAAATTTCAAATATCTAGTTGTATACACACAGAAAGTTATATATTTTACTTATATGGAAGTTGATCTTCGAAAATATCATATTAATAACGATCACTAACACTGGACGAGATGAAAGAAAAACGCAGATGTCATAGCGTTTGTCAGAGCGACTTACTTACTTATCGAATTAAAAAAGTAAATGGTACAGATTTAAAGTTATATTCAATATGCCACTTATATAACCACATCTTAACTCGTTAAAATCTGTAAGTAAGAGTAAGTAGTTTTAAAAAGTATTCTACAACTGTGTCAAGTACTGTGGAGAATTTTATGGTTCAGCCACTAAATGGTTTATTAGGTTTTTAAATGCAATTAGTTTGGACAATTCACCTTGCAGTAGTCTTCAATAATGAAAATGACAAATTTTATTGTGATTTGTTGTTCAATTTGATGGAATATTTACAAATTAAATTAAGAGCAACACAAGCGTGCGAAGATAGATTGTGGGTCTGATCGCCACTAGGGGAAATGAAATATTTAATATTTTCAGTCCTTTGCTCAAAGCATTAGCACGGCGTTGAGTTTCGCCACTCAACACACAAATCAACCATTTGCCTCAAGTTTAGTTAAAAAAAGGGGAATGATATAAAAAAAATCTTAATACTAGATGCCCAAGTTCCTTCTGATTACACTGCTACGTGTAAAATATAGCGTGTAGCTGAAAAAAAAGTACTAAATTTGGAGTATTCCTCTTTTACTCACTTCTTTTGTCAACGCCCGTGTCTAATAAATATTTTTTTTTTTTTTGGAATCATTCATGTATTTCTATTATGCTTTGCATATATGCGACATTCTTGATTTTATACCATTAAAAATTTCACCTACCTATATTTTTTTTTATAACAAAAAGATATGGATCCTGGTCGTACAAAATTAATTTAGCGCCTAGCTCTTTATAAATGAAAAAGATAATCTTTTTTTTTGTCTCTTAGTTCAAAATCAGTAAAGGATCCATTTTATAATTACATATAAGTACATTAAAGATAAATTAGTCAGATTTAACAAAGATTCTATTAGTCAATAGCGTAACTTAATTCCGCCATTTGTGTAACCGGATAAGGAAACGGAAATATATTTAAATATAACTGTTTTACAAACGAAAAACGTAACTGTCTGTGTGTATACAGCTAGATATTTGACATTTAAGCTTTAATGATATAAACCACAATAAATATAATCAACTGGCACACTCGGAACGCCATTATCAATGAACCATAACCATAACCACAATAAATATATAAAAACTTATATAACTTTATATTATTCGCAGTTAATTCAAATAATAATATCTATCGATTTCACCTCGTTATCGCGGTACGAGCTAAGACTATGTATTGTTAGTTACGTATTTAGGTCATGAGTTTTCAAATTTGCCATATTCAATTAAGTTTTATTATTTCTTTCTTTCTTAGCTTCACGCCTCATCCCGCACGAGGCAGGGTAGGCAGAGGGAATCCGGGAACATAGTGTTAAGACACTCCGTTCCACTGCCGTTCCCCACTTTCCGCCGAATTTGTAGCATTGCGTGTTGAGTGGCGGAACTCAACGCCGCGCTTTGCCTTATTACCAGAACGAAGAAATGAATCATTGAATATTTAAATTGAAAATATTAAATATTTCATTTCCTCGACTGGGGATCGAACCCAGAACCTGTCGGTTACAGTCACACGCATGTGCCGCTGCGCCACGACAGGCCTCAGTTTTCAGATCAGTTTTATTATTTAATATAATATATGCAAATAAGGATCAAATATATCATTATAATCTATTTTTAAGATTTAGTAATATCATATGAGGCCTGACGTGGCGCAGCGGTACAAGCGTGTGACTGCAACCGACAGATTGTGGACTCGATCTCCACTCGAGGAAACAAAATATTTAATATTTTCAAATTAAATATGTATTTATTTCTTCGCTCAGGTAACGGGGCAAAGCGCAACTCAACAGGCAATGTCTTAAATTCGTCGGAAAGTGGAGAACAGAAGTCGAACGGAGTGTCTTAATACTAGGTTCCCAAATTTCCTCAGCCTACTCTGCCATGTATGGGACACAGCTGAAAATAAAAGAAAATAAAGTTAACATCTGTAATTCATTAGTAATTAAAGCCCGTCGTGGCATAGGGGTACAAGCGTGCGTCTGTAAACGTCACAGGTTGTTGGTTCGACACCCACTCGTCCCACTTCGTTCCGTCTAAAACGAACGATAAATAAATAATAACAGTTTAATTATTTCAAATTAAATAAAATTGAAAAAAAATACGTGAAATAATAGATCTACTATGTTTCTACGTTTTTTTTCAGCTTTACACTGCATCCTGTATGGGTACAACATGTAAGGGTAGACAAAGGGAACCTAGTGTTAGGACACTCCGTTCCGTTCTTTACTTTCCGACGACTTTGAGGCACGCATTTTGCCTTGCTACCAGATAAAATAAATGAAAATATAAATATTTTGAGACCTGTCGTGGCGCAGTGGCACAAGCGTGTGACTGTAACCGACAGGTTGTGGGTTCGATCCCCACTCGAGGAAAAGAAATATTTAATATTTTCAATTTAATGTTTTCATTTCCTCCCTCTGGTACAAGGCAAAATACGGCGTTGAGTTCCGCCACTCAACACGCAATGCCTCAAATTCGGCAGAAAGTGGGGAACGGAAATGGAACGGAGTGTCTTAACACTAGGTTCCCAAGTTCCCTCTGCCTACCCAGCCATGTGCGGGATACAGAGTGAATCTGAGAGAGAATTAATATTTTTCTTTCTGGCGTCGCGTTAGCAGTCGTACGCTTGTGTCCTTGCGCCACGACAGGCTTCAATATATTTATATATATCTGTTTACTAATTAAAATCAGTTATTATTGGAGTCGGCGTAACTTGAATATTTTATATTATGTGCTTAAAGTCTTGTTCAATAAGTTGAGTATTTCTTCTTATTTTAGTATTTAGTATTTGGTTGATATTTTTAACGTCAGGCATCAACAGCTGGAACGTGAACGTAAAAGTATCAAATACATAAAATCCATTAAAAAGATTCTTTAAGGGAAATGTTTAAAAAGATTAACATATTGACCGTTGCATCTTAATACATTTTTGATTATTATTATTATTATTTGATGTTATGTAATGTAATAATGTGTGTTAATAATAGAAATGGGCTTAAACTTAGTGCGCCTGTAACTCGATTGCATCGAGTCCGTAATTCTTTTATAGGACAGCGTGTATGCCTTTACAATAGGATCCCAGAAAACGTCCGAGAATTTTCTGTTTAACATTTTAAAAAAGTTGTAAAAAGACATTTGTGTTTTAATGGTTATTATCATATTAACGATTTTATAAATGATAACACGCCTTGGGAATAAAATTCTCGCCCCAGGCTATTACAAATGTGTAATTGTCAAAAAAATAGATGATGTAAAATTTTGATTAAAAAAAAAGAGACATATCCCACTCAGTTTCTTTCGCCGGTTCTTCTCAGGTCTGAGGCAGTAACTTTAGTGAACTGGTGGTAAATTGTTTGACGTTCAAAAAACAAAGCTTGTCACTTCTTATTTTCAATAAAATACTTGAATTTGAATTTGATTAAAATTAGGACAGTATATGAATATTATTTTAAAGATATATTTATAATATCTAATGTAATTAAATTGCAACTATGTTATATAAAATAGTAAAAAATGCCATAATGCAAAGGCGGCCTGACCTTATCGCCACTATTGAGTTTTAATAGATAAATAATTCCAGTTTTGTACGTTTAATAAAGAGAAAATGTTATTAGTATATTAATAAATATATGGTATAGATGTAAAGGTCGTCTTAAATCAGCAGCACAGTGTCTGACTGATTTTCATTCTGAGTGGTGGTTATATTCATTATTTTTAAGCAAATTAAGACACAATGTTTCGAAAATTATAGAAAAAACACATATCTATATATTATACAGTATGTAGTTACTATTACTCCATGCATATGCATTCGATTCCCTTTGAGGAAATTTCTTTATTAAAAGTAATAAATAAATAAATTTAATTTAATTTGTTTTTTATTGTTATCCCATGTTTCGGTACGCAATACCAAATAACCATACCAGCCTCCAATTCTGATAAGCAAAGGATTCATGAAGACAAACCATGAATCAATGGCGCATGCATTTGAAATAGTCTTGGAGTCCGTGACGTAACCGATAAGTTTCAAGAGCATCATCTGTGAACGATGCCAACGAAAAAATATGTTTCTGGAGCTATACTGTCTGCTATTGATTGAGTCGGAATGCCAGAGTGGCAATAGAAATTACGATTAATACGAGGTACAAGACAAAGAAATTATTAATGAATTTGTTTATACTATTTAAAGTTTTTTTTATTTTATATACATCCATTATTTTATAAATAAAATATTATCATTCGAAATATATCATCTATAAATACAATATACATGGAGGCGGCCTTATTCCTAGAATAAACTGAATCGATAACCTTTAACAAATGAATGGCTAGACGTCTTTTAATTTAATAAACTGGTTGGTCGTATGACTTATGCCTATAGGTATAGGTATATTTATATTACAGTAGATACGATTTTGTCCACTTAGTACGTGCCAGAAGAAAAAAAAACGTAGTCTCAAAGCACTCCGTTCTCTGACCCACGTTTCTCCAGCTTTTGAGACATTGCATGTTGAGTAGCGACCCTCAATGCAACGTCCAGTCTTATCAGAGTGAGGAAATAAAACTACCTGATCAAACATGCTGGGCCACGCCATTATGCTGGAAGTCAGGGAAGATCCATGACTATAGGCAAGATGCCGTCATATGCTTTTCAATACAGGCCAAAGTTCTTAGACAGACCGCGCTAGCTATGTAGCGGTCAGTTTGATATCTATAACCAGTTAAACAGAGTAACATCGAAGTGAAAAAAGACAACCTGAATGTAAATTGTCTACTGTACGCCAATGATATAGTACTCATTGCTTTATCAGAGTAAGAGTCGTTGGCATTCACAGTTACAACTCCGAAATAAGAGTGTAATAATAGTGATTTAAGTATAAATACGAGAAAGACGAAGGTTTTGTTTTTTGAAAGAAATGAAAGAAAGGCGAAATGCAAGATTACTGTAAATGATAAGAAATTAGAACGTGAAAGTGAATGAAGTAGAATATCTGGGAGGGAGTATGTTAAGTAGAGAATAAAGATAAGAAATAGGACTCGTAGTTGGTACATACCGACCGTTGGTAGAAGAATGGAAGAAAGATGAGTACTGTGTCGATTCCGAATCTTCATAGATATGCGGAATTCGTTAAGCTAACTGAATTTGCTATGAACATTTACATAGAATAGCAGATACTAACGAGGATATCACTGCGAGAATGAAGAAGAACATTCACAGGTAGCGATTGCATGGGTGATAAAAGAATGGCAAATGAGATTTATGTTGTTCGAGAGGAAGAAGAAAGCCTCGTTCGACCTTTGAAAATAAAAAAATCGGTATTACAGGAGAAAGGTCACATAAAAAAAATGAGCCCCAGAGATTCTGATGACACTGGGTGAGTCAAAAGGTAGTTTCGCCTCCTCCATTTCTTAAGAGCAAGGTATGTTGAGTTGATGAAATGTTCTCTTTAGCTTTGCCACTAGCGATACATTCTGAAGCTTTAAAAACAATACTGTCGTAAGCCTAGAGAAAGAGAAATTATTGTCATATGCACATAATGATGAAAATGTTTTACTTAGATATATTTGGAATGCTAATATTTTTAATGTTTTTATCCCGACCAAGGATATATCTTCATTATAAGTTTATTACTACAAATTTCGTTTCTTTTACCTTTTTTTTAATATGCACCTTAATATTAGATATACATGTACAGACATATCCTACATATAATTAAACCCAAGCATTTTTATTTGACCAAAAAATATTCAACATAAGATATTTGAACTTTACAGTTGACAGACAAGCAACACGCATGGCTACACTCGACCGGATTATTACCACCCCCTGCATTTAAAACCGGCGTTAAGCAGTGGCTTCAGTTCACTGCGTTTCGCATTGGATAATGACGGGCCCTGGTGCCCATCCACCCTAAAAGCTGGCAATGCTCCTATAGCTTCTTTGGAGTTACACAGGGCCGAGCTACGGCTATCACTACCATCAGGTGATTTGTACACTCGTTTGCTGTCTTTTCCATAAAAAAATAAATTTCAGAATTCTAGAGGAGCATAAGCTTCTAGAGGATATTATTGAGTTATTTGCCAATGATAGCATTAAGTGACTTTTTCATTTAAGTATGTGGACGTAAATTCGTATTGCCTCTGGTGTCACACGAGGTTGAAGGCGGTGGTAATCACTTACCATCACGTAGCCCGTACGCGCGTTTGCTTTGTTTTTTCCATAATTTTCTTTAACATTGCTAGAAATAATAGTTTAAATGAATTGGATGTGACTTTATCTTTCATTGCATGGATATTGTCTTTAAAAAGAGGATGAAGCTCTTAAAATTAATATTGCTAATTAGAATACGAAAACAACTCCGATTAGAAGAAGATTAAATAAAAAGTCGTGTAGTACAAGCACGTGCCGCTAGGCGAGCTGAGTGAGCGCTAAACTACAGCCTATAGGGTCTCTACAGAATTCTCTAGTACTATTAGCATTACAAATAGCATCGCGCTGTTTCTGTAATCCTTGTTTGAGGGAAATTGCAGTGGTATAATCGGAAATTCTGCCTTCTCCCAGAGTTAAATTACGATGTATTGTTAACAATACAAATAATAAAGTAACAATTGAACTACTTCTATGTAATATTGAATGCTTGTCGTCTAGATTGTGCGATATTACTGTCGTAATGTAGATACTTGTTTTCCGCATTATTTCTTTTGTGAATATAGGTTTTTTTTTATATGTTTTGTCTGTTTTCCTATTTGTCTATTTATTTTAAAATACTCTTTAATATTTAGCTTAGCATTAAACAGTTTTCAATTTTTTGTAACATAAAAGTGAGAATAGTAAAAAAGAAATAAGAAATAATTTTATCGAATTTTCCTAAATGAGTTTCTTACGCTGGCAAAGTCGCAATTATTGCGTTTACGTATATATGATTATAGTGTTGGTATAAAAAATAAATAAAAGTTTAAAATAAACTAATTATAACATTTTAAATGAGTTTTTTTGGGTTTCGTATTTCTAAAGAAAAAGAGAATTGTTACAATAAGATCTTTGATTTTCGCGATTATTAAATACATATTATAAATGAAACAAATTTAACCAAATTAATCATATATATTGACATGATGTATATGCATGACCACAGACTACTGCAAACTGTCCGAAACGAAGGGTTTCTAAAATATACAAATTTCAATATACGCGGGTAATTTGGTTAAATTCGTTATATTTATAATTTAGAGTTTCTTGTCGGGTTTTCTCGGCAGACGTACCTTTCGAACTGATGGTATGGCTTTTACTGTGCATTTATTTCGATGATTCAAAATGTATTAAAAAATAATTCGAATTTGTTGCTCAAAACATTGGGCGAAGCAACAAACCTATGCAGTGACAGTAGCATTTTCTCTGTTCCCTATCCCTTTTTTTATAGAAAAAATATTGCGATAATAATATCATTCGTAATAAACAAAACCTTAAAATTAATATTTGTAGTTAATTTCATGTAATATACGGAAATTTAAGTTTGTAAATTGACTCATAATTACTACAGAACATATAAAGTAAAAGGCACCTTTCAAAGTTAGAGATATTTATTGCGTTGTCATGCAGTTAAGCCGATCAGCGGCGAGGCGCTCATCTGGAACTTTCCTAGGGCTCACGGTGTCGCCATAGTGACTACACAGTATAATGTACTCATATACTCGCATATTCATTATACATTAAAAAAACAAATGTAAATATCAAATGATTTTTTTGTATGTAGACGCGATAATAGAATCAAAGAATACTTCTATCTCTTCGTTCACTGCCATCGATCTCTACATACATGCACTCCTTGATTGTCATAGAAACTGTGTGCTTAAAAGTCAATTGAGTTCTTACTCTGCCTATCTTATAACTTACTCTTGCTTCATGATTCTTTTTTGCCATTCTTTTTTCACTAGTTTAGTAAACGTGGCCAAATAACCTAAGCACGTTCTATATGTCACATCCTCACTAAGTTCTGCAAACATGGGCCAAAGAGACCATGGGTGAAAAATTACGTTATTGCTTTATGATATTGTTATTGATTGACTTAACGACTTATGTTTTTAAAATATCTACTTTCAAATTTGTACCACAAATTCTATAGTCTTTTTTTAAATTTACGCATTCTTGTAAATATTAATAAAAAAAAAATAAACAAAAAATTACATTAGAGGAAATTGCCACATTATTTTCATTTAACTATTTTTGACTAGTTTTGGCAAGGAAAGTTATTATTTAACTAAAGAACAAAACTGCGGCTTAAGTGTCCAGATACTCAATTTGTAGTGTCTTGAATTCAGACGAAAAGGGAAGAACTCTTGAATACCTCTTACGCCTCGTTCACTACATGAACTTCTTCTTACGTATCCTCCGACAATTAAGACCGTTCCTATTGTAAACTTTCTAGCTTTCTGCTACCAAAAGAAATGAACAGAATTTATAAATGGGACAAATGATTCCAAAACCCAATAATTTTACTTAAAGAAAGATTTTAAACGGTTCTTGTTAACCCTAATCAGCGGTATCTTTAATATAATATTAAAATAACATTTTAATGTTATAATATTATTATTTTGAATGTAATAAACGTGTAAATGCCATTTTTTTCATCATAAAAGTTAGAGGAGAAATTAGTAAAAACACGAATCTTCAATTTGATTTTATAGCTTGATTTTTTTGGGGCTTCACACTTCTCCCTGCATAGTAGGGCAGGAAGAGTTGCCCTGTTTCATAATGTTTTCGAGATATCACGTGTTGATTTACGTTAATATTGGAGTAAACGAAACTATTAAATTATTTATTTCTTTAAGTAAGAATCGAACTCAGGACCGCTGTGCCACTGTAATACAACGGCCTCTAAAACATGTGAACAAGTAAAAATAATTTTCAAAGAACATACATTTATTTTAGAAGTATTACTTACTTACATAGTAAGAGGGCCAACACGTGTGGCCAGTCGTACATAAGTCGAGAAACCCAATAAATGTTCTTTTTTCTATTCCACTAAAGTATGTAGGTCATGGAACAAGACAATACGCGGTCAAATCATTACTTAGTATTATTTGTTACATATATATACTCGTAGGTATTGTACGCCGTGACTCATATGAAACAACTTTATCTTATTTCCAATACAGTTAATAACGATATTTAGTGCAAATATATCTTTTCTGTATTGTTCACTTGTTATTAGTTGGTCATATTAATAAAATATATGGGTTTTGTGTGTATGTGGTGTTTGTTAGTCAGTTATGTAAATATTACTGAATAGATTAGTATAGAACTTTATAGTAACAAAATAACATAGATAATAAAATTTATAAAAAAATATTTATGATTTAGTTATAATAGAATGATAAGTATCAAAAGTAGAAAGAAGTTCTTCCCTCTGAGATCTATTTTATATCCCGCTTTGTATCCCGCACATGGTAGGGTAGGTAGAGGAAATTTAGGAACTGCGTGTTAAGATATACCGTTTGGTTCCTCACTTTCTCCTTAATTTAAATTATTGCGTGTTAAGTGGCGCGTCGTTACCAAAGCAAAGAAATGAAAATATTAAATATTTAATTTCCACAAGAAGAGATCGATCAATCAACCCATCGGGCCTACGGTCGCACGCTTCTGCCCCTGCGTCACGACAAGCGCCAGGTAACGTTGTTCATATAATATCTAAAAAGATAACTTGTCTTCAAATCGTTTCGTTATCAAATTTAGTATCTTTTGTTAGTTCTTCCCTATTATTTTAACATTTTGAATATTTTTTAATATTATGATATAATAATAAAGCTTAAATGCTTAATTAAAATGACGGCAGCTTCAAAATTTTGATATATAGGTTTAAACAAACTACCAAAATAACTTTTGGGAAAAGGTTAAGGTTAAAGACTGCCCATCGAAATTGAATTGGCCCAATGTTTCTTTTTTGGATTTCCTTCACTATCAAATATAAAAGTTTTCGTGTACTTGTAGAGTTTATCCAAAGGGACACAACCAAATAATAATACAATGTTTTGCCTATCAATATATGTATATACGAGTATGGAATTCCAAATACACATTCATCGGCATTCGACATATTCTCATAGTAAGAACACGTATAAAATATGCTTAATAATTTGATGTTTTACAGTTCACAAAATCAGTAAATAAATTGAGGGCGTCGTGGCGCAGTATCAAAAGGATGTGACGGTAAACGCGATGGTGTGGGTTCGATACCCTAGTAGATATTGAAATATCTTATATCTAATTTTCTTGCTCGCTTCCTTGTTTTTATAACTTTCAGCGTTAAGTTCCGCCACTCAACATGCAGTTCGTTGAAAAATTGGGAAAGTGTTTTAATTCTAAGTTAATAATTACCAGTCATCATATTATAATGACAAATATTTTCAATAGCAAAATGGACATATTACAATTATTTTATTTTATATGAAAATATAAAAAAAACATTATATATTTATACTTATTTAGAAATCTTTAGTTCTTTTTCCTAAGCGAACTTTAATAATAGTAAAAATATATACTGATGTTGATATATGCATATACATATATGACATCAAAGACTTAGAGGTAATTAAACACCATCTGGCGTTTTCGTAGGATGTAGAGCATAATCTAATTTGAATACTCAGTAGATCACGCTGTAGACTAGCATAACTATGATAAATATTAAAACAACTTTTAAAGCATGTTTCCCAGCTTATTTCATAACAAAGTTTATATAGACATCTACAAAGTAAAATTTACAGATGGACGGACACGGCTAGCAGATTAGGTACCCATAAAAAGAATAGAAAAGAATGAAGCTGTACCTAATATAAGTCTTTCTGAATTAGGTTGGTATTTTGATTATATATCGTAAACTTAATTTAATGAAGGAATTTGATTCTGTGTCATTAAATAAAATCGTAACTTTAGGTGACATATAAATTAAATTTAGATTTCTGTGAGAAAAAATGTGAGGCCATAATATTTTCATATGCTTTATGAAGTATGTAGGCTTGGAGAACTGCCAAAACACGATAGCTGGATGATTCGATCACCATTTTGGGAAATTAATGCCTCCAGAACTCAGTGGAAAGTAGAGAACGGAAATATTTTAAGAGACTTTAACACTAGTGCCTAGGATCCTCTGTCTACCACAATGCATGCTGGATACAAAATGAAGCTAAAAAATGACGCTAATCTTAAAGCAGAGCTCTCTTAGAGCAGGAACTTACTTATTATTATTAAAAGTTAAAATATATTTCTCGTGTTTTCCTTGCACCTAAGCGCTTCTTAATGCGCTACAGCATCTCTATTGTAGTCTCTAATTAAATTAAAAAGCTCTTCAGTCTAGTGCTGAAATGAATAAAAATTTAACCCAGTTCACGTCTTTTCTTTATTACATTGCTTTTTTGAACATCGCAAGCGAGAAATTATGTTCAATTGACCTTTTCTCTTAGAAAAAATCAGGCATTTGGCCTTTTTAAATGCAGTGTCTCATATATTAATAACGAACGTGAAGAATGGGAATGTCTAGCACTCTGTCTATGTTTATATTAAGCATTTATATTAGAGGTTGTCAGAACAGGGGCCTGTCCTGACAGGTTCTGGGTTCGCTCCCCAGTCGAGGAAATGAATTTTGAATTTAATATTTTCAATTTAAATATTTAATGTTTCATTTCTTCGCTCTGGTAATAAGGCAAAGCGTTGCGTTGAGTTCTACCACACAACACGCAATACCTCAAATTCGGCGGAAAGTGGGGAACGGAAGAGGAATAGAGTGTGTTAACACTAGATTCCCGGGTTCCCTCTGCCTACCCTGCCTCGTGCGGGATACAGCGTGAAGCTAGAATGAAAGAATGCTGTCAAAACACCTAGAAAAAAATGGCGTCATTGTGGCGCCAGATATGATGGATAATAATCTGTATTCAAAATGAATTAGAAGAAATTGGATCCGAGTGAAGATATACTTCAATGTTATGAAGTTTCTAAAGCCCGAACATGACAAATATTTTTTTATGATAAAAAATACAATGGCATAAATATGTTCATTTTTTTTAAAATTAATTACTTAGTACATCTAATAAAAAACTAACCTATGATTATGCACTAATTTTATTAGAAATTATTTAATTTTGTAGTAACTTTTCCCTATGGTGTGCGTTTAAATAACAAGTTTTTGAAACCTTCCTTTTTTAGTACTGTAATATAACAACTTTATATAAGTAATTCTGCGTTATTTAAGTACTCTACTTTGAATGACGCGGTGATATTCATTCAATATGATTCCAAAATCAATATAAACTTGTGCTTTCAATTCAATTTCAACTTGATTACGAATTCAATTCTTTTCAAAGTGTCAAGTGACTAATTATTGACAGCCACAAAACGTCACGACACGATGACATAATTGGTATTCACAAATGTTCATACATAAAATGTTCATACGTAAATAGACAAGCACGGAATCTTAGGCATTTTGTATAATAATAAAAAAAAACATTGATTAATTTATCAATATTGATTAATATACAAGATAAATAAATTTTATTGATCTCACATAAACTTGTAGTTTATTAGAGCTGTAATATTAAATCAAAGCAATTTGGCAAACGCTCTTTAGATAAATGACAGCTGTAAACTATATCATTTATTAATTGAATAAACCCTTCGGGAGTTTGATTGGGTTTGGAAGTCTCACAAGTTCATCTCGGAGGTATCTTGAATATTATATTTACGTCGGCGGAGTGAGGAAAATTTGTGACTGTTCTATTTATGTCATATATATGTAATTTATTTTGTCTTTTTCAGATGGTTGAAATTATGGAAGCAGCCAGAACTGGCTAAGTCAAACTTAGAACTTTAATATATATAATTGTTTTATACAAATGTAGATAGAACACACAATTCAGTCATAGTTTCTTTAATTCCTGATATTTAACTATGTTCATTTATATTTTTGTAACGGGAGCTTATTTTATGGCTAAAACCAATTTATTATTGTAAATCAAGATTATTCTTTTAACAACCTATGAGATTTCTCATAGGTTGTTAAAAGAATAATCTTCTTTTTTTTTTCAAAAAAGAAAGACTAAAGAGCTAAATGATAACCTAATTACGCCTTGAAGATGAAAGTACCTGAACACACAGTGAATGCCTCAGAATGACTGATCTTACAATGTATAATAAAGAGATATAATATCATTTAAATCAATTAATCAATCCTGAGGTGGCGTTGTTCTCGTATATAAATGCTATAATAATATATGAATACTTCCATAGTGAGGTAGTAAGGCAAAGCGCGGCGTTGAGTGCCGCCACTCAACACGCAATGCCTCAAATTCGGCGGAAAGTGGGGAACGGAAGTGGAACGGAGTGTCTTAACTTACTAGGTTCCCGGGTTCCCTCTGCCTACTCTGTCTCGTGCGAGATACAGCGTGAAGCTATAAAAATAATAATAAAAGAAAATACTTCCATTGTACCTTTTAGATAATAACAGGCAGCATTTTGTCATGATGCACTTAAGCTTCAAGACAAATCCAAGCGCTCGAAAGCTCACGGGTTTCTAAGTGATATCCATTTATCGTGGCTAAGGTCTTTTCGCAAAATGTTAGGGAAGAAGTGGTTCAACTTGGATTTAATGTTTTGAATATTAACATAACTTCTAGTATATCTCAATGTTTTGTAAACTTAATTATAGTAATATATGGTACTTTCCATTTACCATATGTTATTGCAAAGTTGTTGTATGTACAAAAAAGTTCTCTATTCTATTAACGTGCTAAGGTGATAAAGGTGAGATATATAAAATTTTCAATAATCCACTCTGGTCTTTAGAATAATATTTTTATCCTTTAAATATATATTTTTTTTATATATTTAAATATATATATTTTTTAAATATATTGATAAATTAAAGATTTATGTAGTAATTAAGTGTCATTAGGTTTGGATTGTATATACCCACCCAGCTATGTATATACATATATTTACACTAAATCATATATCAATGTTTTTGCATTTTCAAGTGACTTGTGATATTTTTGTTGTACTAAACAAATGCAGTGCTTTTTGTGTTAAAGTACCAAATTAATTAAATTTTAATTAATTTATTTCATATAACAAGATCCCCTTAAGCTTTATCTCTCTCTCTCTCTCTATATATATAAATATATATATATATATATATATATATATATATATATATATATATATATATATATATATATATATATATATATATATATGTGTGTGTGTGTCTTCATTTGTGAATGTATATTATGGTTCATGTATTTTTGTGTTGCTTGGATCTTTAGTTCTCACGTAAAAGTATGTGTTTAAGAAAAAATCTAATCAGGCTTTAATTGTTATGTCTTATATCGAAAATGGAATCTTTATGTCTTATCTAATTAAATATGAAATCAGAGCATTGATTACAATTTACCTTTGGCCGGGACTCTTGCTTTCATTACTGGCGTAATTGCTTGAGTCATCGTCGTCTTCTCTAGATGTAGCTGCAGAGAGAGCGCGGGATGAGCCGGCGTTGACCTCACTGCCTTCATTGTCGTCTTCTGGCGTACGCGTTGTACCTTCTTCAGCCTGAAACAATATAATACTTTTTAATTATTGTCTTGTATTTCTAACATTCTTACTTTGTCATATATTAATTTAATTTATGCCAATTTGTATTTGGGAAAATTATTATGATATAAGAGTGTATTTTTGATATGATCAAACAAATTGATTTGTTGGCGTAGACCAGTATTTCCCAAACTTTTTTTTGTCCACGCCTCACTTTTCGCCCCTAAGACAAGCGTTGGCTTAAAATACCATAGCGAGGGGGTAATTTTTCTGTGGTTAAATCATTAATTGCCCCCCTTTAATTGCCAAAATGCCCCCCAGTGGGGCGTACGCCCCACTTTGAGAAACACTAGCCTAGACGATATTGATCTAGTCCACTGTAGCTCGAAAATAACAATTTTTAATAAAGTTATCTGTCAGTCACATAGCTTTAGGTTCACCAAATACTTAAAATTATAATAAATTTTTAACTTGCCAATTCCCTTAATTTATTTGATTTAATATATATAAAAAAAATATATACTTAACTTTATATATATTTACATATTTTTTTTGTAGCGTGTTTAATAATATTATAAACGTACCTGTATTCTTATGAGAGGTATTCGTTCTTCCATAGTACAAGAAAACATTGCTAAAGTAAAATTATACTTGATTGTTGAATTAATACTGGTTCTAAGTCAGTTCAGCTTTTCTTGTTAATTATTAATATATGAGCACTTTTATCTTCTCAAACTTAAGCTTACTGATTTAAATTTCTTATTTGGCTTAATTTACAAGTCTTTACAGTATCAACCATGAGGATGATTAAGTTGTAACATTTTAATATGAAGAGTTACTTCTGTACTAATAATGATGTAAAACAAGTAGAATTAATTTAAATTTAAGAAGGTACAGTAGAATTTTTCGTTATTATATTTATATATAACATATATATGTACATAAATCTGTCCTGTTCATTTTTTTCTTATTTTATTCAATGCTATGTAAATTATAAAATAGTTAATGAAGTGAATGATATGTCTTATAAATGATTAAAAAATCTACAAATTAAAAATAATATCTTAAGGAAACGATAAATTGTAATGATATTATGTATATTTACAGTTGTTGTTAATAAAATATATACATATAATAAGTAACAATAATATATTAATATACAACTTCGAAAGAATGATTATACTTAAATAATTTTAATTTCTCCACTTTGATAACAAAACGCGGCAAAAAGCGGCGTTGAGTCCCACTACACAAGACACAATCTCTAGGTCTCTTTTTTATCCTACTTATATATAAGAAAAAGCATACAGCTGTTTGGTTTATGTCAATCTTTGGAATTTCAGATGAAATTATCGCATTGAAAATTTAAAGATCACATTCGCAGTCCGACCTCAAAACAACTGTCTGTTAACTAAACGTTACGACGGGGAGGATTGCACTTCATCCCAGATTTCTGATTGGATTACGAGAATTTAAGCCAAACTATCTGTCAAAACATCGCTGAAAAGTGAAATGTGAAATGTCTATTATTTCATTTGTTTCCTGTTTTGTTACTAGTGTGAAAATACAATATTTTCTGAGCTGTAGCTGTTTATTTAATTTGAAGGTTTTAATTTTACATATCTCTAATAGATTTATCAATATTTTTTTTAGCTTCACGCTGTATCCTGCACGAGACAGGGTAGGCAGAGGGAACCCGGGAACCTAGTGTTAAGACACTCTGTTCCACTTCCGTTCCTCACTTTCCGCCAAATTTGCGGCATTGCGTGTTGAGTGGTGGAACTCAACGCGCTTTGCCTTATTACGCATTTCTTTATTTTATATTTATGGAAATAAGACGTTTCGAATATTTGCCTAAGCCCGTTGTCACAGGCAAGGTTTTCGAATAGTACCATCAAGCTAATCTTACGATGAAGCTCTGATAAAGCCCAAAGTTGAAAGATAAAGTTTTGGGATACCTGTTATAATTCACAGAATTTAATGTGATGGTTCAAGGTGATACTAGGGTGCACCAGCCCAAAGGTGAAAAGAGTGAGCAGGTTCGGCCTAATATGAGGCTGAGGCTGAGCCCTATACAGGGACAATCGGTGTTTTGGCGTAAAGTACTCGCTCTGGCAATTACCCCCCGTTTCTTTGGGGCTTGGCATTGCTTTCCAGATGATCGTGATAGTCGCAGTCACTCGAAATGCTAAGTCTCAATATACTGATACTGGGCGCGGCTTTAGGAGTGTTTTCGCAAACTGGACACATGACGAACAAATTTCGTCAAGGGACGTCTCCACAGAAGATACAAGCTTATAAAATAGTCAACCATATAATAATATGTATATATGCACTACAGTATAAATACACTCTCAACTTCTACAGAATTATAAATTATTTTTAAAGTGACCTATTTTTATTGTAGAAATATATTAAGATATTTATGTACAATAAAATTATGTTAATCAATAATATTATTGTGAAGGAAGTGTTGCAATTCCTATTTGAGTTGAGCTTTGATGTATGAAGAAATTATTTATGTGTATAAATTTATTTGACACCAATACGTTGAAAAAAATGAGTCCATGTCTGATTGTATAATGCTAAATCAAATATAATATTATAACATAAGCGTGCGACTGTAAATGTGACTCGGACACTCGGAAAATCTAATTAGATATTAAAAAATAAATCACAGCGTTGATTTTCGCATACAATACCTTCAGAATTCAGCGGAAAGCAAGGCACAGATGTGTTTTTATGGGAATCTTGTTTATCCTATGTAAGGTATAGCGTGAAGCTAAAAAGCTAAAAATGTATATTTAGTCTAGTCATTTGGTATAACTCGACTTGTATAAATAAGATTTTAATACAAGTTTATAGGATATATAAGTTACTTATAATACAAAATTAATTATTAAAAAAAACTGCTTTATCGAAAATAAGTTTAATACCATTATAGTTTATTAAAAAAAAATTAAAAAATACAAGACCCCAAACAAAATTTTAAGGTACTAGTAAAAATATAACGAATAGAAAACCACTTTAAATGTAACGAATGCATCTGACAGGTGTCTATGAGAGGATATTTGTTTAAAATATCACTAGCGTATAGCTAAATAACCCGAGTACCGATTGCAAAAAAAATATCTTTCTTGTTTTTCTTCATATTTCTGCTGACTCAACTGTGTATTTTACGTTATTCTAAAAGTTTTACACAGTACACGATTACAGTTGAAAAAGATTATATGTAGTACTGTAATATTCTGATTTTAACGCAGAAATAAAAGTATAATCAATCAAAATAATGACTAAATACAAAAATGTGTTTAAACATTATTTTTATATGAACAATGTTTTTTATAAAGAATACTAATAAATTAAGACACTCTGTTGTATTCAACATGAACCGCCACATTTGAGACAATGTGAGTGGTGGAACCCAACGGCATATTTTTTTCTAGAGTGAGGAAAATGAAAATATTAAAGATTTCATTTCCTCAAGTGGGGATTGAACGCACAAGCTGTCGCGATAACGGTCGCACGCTTGTGTCCCAGTGCCACGTAAGTCACATAAATCTCATTCTATTCTTTTATTCTCATGTATAGGCCAATAATCAAAACAAAAGCTGCAATATGGAATTTCTCTGAAATAAACAAAAAGTAAAAATTAAGATACTCGACACTATGTTCCCTACTATGTAGCCTGAACACATATATGGATAGAAAAAAATTATCTCGATTTACTTTACGCACTACAAAGCTCTATAAGCTTTAAGTAGTGTCAGGTAGCGTTAGCAACGAGCTTCCAAGTAGAGTCGGATTCCCCTTTGAGCTTTTCCGTTCCAATCTTCAGTATCACTTTGTACAGTACGATATTGCTTTTTGATGGTAGGATGCTATTTTTATAAGAATATACGTTTTTTATCGAGTATTTTCTATTTTTTCCCCATATTTCTTTCAGCTTCGCGTTTCCTCTTTAAGCTTAAAGCTTTATGAGGCAGGTTACGCAGACCTAGTGACTGGACAATTTCTTCTAACTTTGCTGCCATAAATAATTATAATCTTACCTCTGAGTAGATATCGAAGATAATAATGCCGATATTACTGTGTATGTGGTATATACTCGTATGTATGTATGTATATAAAGATCATAAAACCTTTGTCTATGGTGTAATGGCCCAGTATTACTTTTTAAACATATATAAAAAGATACAAAATTGAAATATATGTGATACAAGTTTGAGTTTAAGCAGTCGGTTATTCATATTATAACCGACTGCCTTACACGTGTTATTCAATAAATAAAGCCTTAATCCGATGAAACTCTAATAAAATAGACGTATATACGATTATAGCTTTCAAATTAAATGGTATTCTATTTCTGTCAAATGATGAGCTTTGCGTCTACCCACTAGTATAAATACTAAAGCAGTTCAGAAAAGTTGAAAATGTTTATTCACACATATTTAAACCTTTTCAATTGAATTCATTTGATATTGTTTGATACACCCACATAAAGCCTCAGTTACCTGAATAACTATATTTATATTTCTCTTCTTTTCGTATGGAAAGTAATACTAGTGAAGGATTGGAATGCACACCATTTTCCATTTTCAGCTCATATTTCGTTACATTGAATGTTGATACATGGAACTTAATATATGATGTCTCGTAAAATCTACACGAAACAACCATTATAATTAAAAAAAATCATCTTGATAATACAACTTATGTTTAAATTCAATTAGATTTAAAATTGTGAGAACACTTTAATAACAAATGTACCTATATACATGTGATTATGCCAGTTGATAATATTTAATAAAATTCGTAATCTTATTTGAGGTATCGAAATGAAGCAGTAATATTATGTATTTTTGTGTATTTGTATGCGTGTGTGTGTGTGTGTGTGTGCGTGTGTGTAGTATGTGTAAGTATATGTATATATATTTGTATATGTTATTTTTTATATAAACTTTAAATTTGAAGACTCGTTGACTTTTAATGATATATATGCATATTTATGATGCTCTCCTATGCTGAGAAGAGCACGTTAAGCCGTCGCTATAGTGTGCCGCCACAGAATTGAAGTTATCAGCTTATATTTAGGTCACTAGTTTGACCTAAGTTTGCTATACAATGATTTATGTCTGAAAATACGTAGCGTTTATACTTTACCACCTCAGATTCGTAAATATATTATTTAAAGGATTTTTTTAGTGACAAAGTGGTTACGGTATTATTATCAATGTATATATATTATTTACGTAAAATAAGTATTTTGATAAATTATAAGAAATGTAAATTAAAATTTTAATAGTAACGTAAGAAATATAAATAAAAATTTTAATATTAATAATATTCTAAAAAACTTATAACTTCACGCTGTATGCCGCACATGGTAGAATAGGTACATTTTGGGAACCTAATGTTAAGACATTTCGTTCTGTTCCCCATTTTCCGTCGAATTTGTGGCATTTGTGGCAAAAGATTAAAGGCGTAACTCAGCGCCACGCTTTGCCTTAGTACCCTCTGATAACAAGAAAGCACGCAGCGAAGAAATGAAAATATAAAATATTTTACTTCTTCAAGTGAGATCGAACCCATAAACTGTCGTTTACACAAGTCTGTTAGCCTGCCACGGCTTCTCGTGGCTTTATTAATTATATAATCAAGTTTATGTTTCGTTTTACTAAAATTAATTTAATTAAATTTATTATAGGTACTAAAATAATAAGTTTTTTTTTTGTGAAGCATTTGTACGCCTATCAATATAAATATTATTATGTTCTATGAGATTTTTTCATGGTAAAGGTGGCCTGGAAGAGATCACCTACGATGACAAGGCCGCCTTTACACCAAAACTTTCTTTTATGTTTCTTATACTTGCATATACTTTCTTTTTGTTATAACAAAGTGTAAATAAATAAATAAATAAAATTAATGCTAGTTTAGTAAAGAAATATTATTAGTTCAAATATTAACTTAATCAGTGGAACAAAATTTTTTGCGATCCATTGAGTATTATGAGTTATAAAATAAGATTAGTGCGTTGAAGACGCACTTAACATTTTCATACAGTCGTATAATACTAATATGTATCAAATAAGAGAGGTAGACATTAAACACAACACATTAAAGTGAAATAAGAACGTAACGTTGACAGTTCACTCATTCACTCACTCAACTTCACGCTATATCCCGCACATGACAGGGTAGACAGAGGGAACTTCGGAACCTAGTGTTAAGACACTCCGTTTCACTTCCGTTCCCCACGTTCCGCTGAGTTTGAGGCATTGCGTGTTAAATGCCGAAACTAATCTATTTTTTGCCTTTTTACAAGTGTGAACAAATGAAAACATTAAATATTTACATTGAAAACATTAAATATTTCACTTCTTCAAGTGGAAATCGAACCCACAATTTCTCGGTTACAGTCACCTCCTTGTGCCGCTGCGCCAAGACAGGCTTCAGGAAGTTTTAATGGGATTGGAGTGTTAAGAGTAGGTTCCCAAGTTGCCTCTGCATATACCATGCTGCCCTGCCACATGTGGAATACAGTATAAAATATGAAAAAAAACATTTTTTTTATAATTATTCGAATGTTAAGATATTTACCATCAGGTCACTAAAGTTACCGCCTCGGAACTGAGACGATAAAAGTTCAGGAACTAAATAATCTATTAGGCTTCGTCTATATTTAAAGTTTGGCCCAGTTTATAAGAACAACGTTCAAGCAATTAACAATATAAAACCACTTTAGATGCAGAGATTTTTTTATTTGATTTTCATATTATATTCTTCTACCATCGATGCTAGGACATATATCAAATCACTCTTTTGTCTACGTTTTGTTCGAATTAGAGACCTTATTTGATATGCAGTGAAAGTAAAAGCCGTACTTTACCTTATCGGTTTATTGATAATAATTTATCTATCATTTAAACATCATCATATTAACAAGTCGACAATGTTCTACAGCACCACGATGATTTTTTTTTTCTCTCTCTCCCAGAGTATGCTGTAAGTGCTTTAAGATCCAGATCAAGCTAATATCAAATCAAGATTATATATTAGATCAAAATATTCCTTGGGTATTTAAACATAGGATTGGGTTGTGTGTTCGCCAAATATGAGGCATAGTGTGATGAGTAGTGTAACTTCAACGCCTCTTGTCACCAGGGCGAAGAAATGGAAACATTAAATATTTAAATAGAAAATATTCACTACTTCATTGTCTCGAGTGGGCCGCCACACCAAGCTCTCTATTTTTTCTAGTTTGTAGTTTATAATGTAATAGTCTTTATAAAATCGTCACCAGCCTACAAAAAGAGGCCATTTGCACTGTGGTAACAGGCTTAGCGTGTGGCTACAACCGTGTCAGTGAGTTACCTTTCCGTTCGGGGGAATAAGTTATTTAAATCACCTCGTGTGGTGGTGATTTCCATTAATAAACATATTTTGAACATTTGCCGTAAAATAACAAAACGGAATGTCTTAATATTATTTTCCCTTTGCGAATTGACGATCAAATAAACAGCTGAAAAACCACAAAACATCGTAAAAGCCTACGCTAATAAAAATCTTTAAATTGGATAGTGTAAAAAGTGTCTTTACTTTTTTAAAAGGATAATAATTTTACCATTAAGTCTCAATTTACTCAGAGAAGTATGTGCGTTAAATGTTAGTAGATAAATAGTCCGTTACAAAGTTAATTGTTAACCCCGCATCAAACAGTGTGGTAAAGACAGCCTTTGTCGTTTATCTATTATGTAATCTTATATCTACACGTACAGATAATATTTTGAGGCCTGTCGTGGCGCAGCGGCACAAGAGTGTGACTGTAACTGACAGGTTCTGGGTCCGATCCCCAGTCGAGGAAATGAAATATTTAATATTTTCAATATAAATATTTAACGTTTCATATCTTCGCTCTGGTAATAAGGCAAAGCGCGGCGTTGAGTACCGACACTCAACACGCAATGCCTCAAATTCAGCGGACAGTGGGGAACGGAAGTGGAACGGAGTGTCATAACACTAGGTTTCACTTCTGTTCCCTCTGCCTACCCTGCCTAGTGCGGGATACAGCGTAAAGCTGAAAAAAAAAAAAACATAATATGAGCATCTTAAATTATAATTTAGTATCCAGTTTCGTATTTATTATTATGCCCGAATACTTAAAATTGTTGCGCTACAAAATAGTGTTTGATTATAAGAGTAATTTGGTTGTGGGTTCGAACCAACCTTAGGGGAATTAATTAATTCTTTTTTAGCAAACAAATCGCGGCGTAGAGTTTTGCTCTCTCAAAACACAATGTCTCCATAATTATAACTATATATTTATATTGAGATAAGTTCATTATACTAATCTAATATTAATTATACATATTTAAATGTAATTAACATTTTTTACAAAATAAAATATTGTGATTGTAACCGACAGGTTGTGGGTTCGATCTCCAGTCGAGGAAATGAAATATTAAATATTTTCAATTTAAGAAATTTCATATTTCATTTCTTCGCTCTGGTAATAAGGTAAAGCGCGACGTTGAGTTCCGCCACTCGACACACAATGCCTTAAATTCGGCGGAAAGTGGGGAACGGAAGTGGAACGAAGTGGAATCATAACGAAACTATTAACAATTAATATTTAAATCTGAATGCTACATTTCTATGTGAATACTATATCTATGACAGTCACCATAGTAAAGATTCAATGTCTAAAATTGGAGTTTTGGTTATAATTTGCAATATTACTAAAGTTAATTACTAATTGAAAAAAAAAAAAACAATCTTTATCCAACTCCATAATAATAGTAAAATTGATTACCTGAATACATTCTTATATCGATGAGAAATCTCATCAGAAACTTCCTTTATCTTTTATTCACGAATCATTTTATGGCAATCCACCGATTTCATATAACTTTTTTATTATTCAATACTAAAGGGACTGGATATTATAAAAAAATACAATATACTCCTTTTTTAAGCTTTTCTTTATATACCGACATGACAGGGTAGGCAAAGGGAACCTGGGAACCTAGTGTTAGGATACTAAGTGTTATAAGAGGAATTAAAGGAATCCAGTTTACTTTCGTTAACCAGTTTCCGCTGTTTATGAGGCAATGAATGTTGAGTGGCGGAATTCAACGTTGCGCTTTGCCTACCAGAGCGAAGTAATCAAAACTCACCCAGGGATCGAATCCACAATTTATTGGCTTTAGTACGCTAGTCGTACGCTTGTTCGTAAACTATTTGAAAAATTGTGTCACGACTATTTTATCGTAAATGGAATTCTTATAAGCGACCATAAAAATATCGGAGGATGTATGACGAATGATTTACGATGGATTCATACAATTATAATTATAGCATTTTTAAGTTCATAAATTATAATAATGTCTTTGATTTTCGCGATTGTTTCACATTTTAAATGAAACACTTTTAACCAAATTTATCGCGTATATTGATTTTTATACATGTTTTTTGGAAACCCGACGTTTCGAACACTTTACAGTAGTCCGTGATCACGGGTAGACTGAGGTGGCATTTAACTGTCATTTGATATAATTATTATATCAAACTACCGTCAACGATTCCTTAATTGCCTCGCGTACTGCCCTGGATTCTTGCAGAATGAGCTAACTGTATCTGGTCCTCTAGTGTGGTGTGCTGGGGATTTTAATTTTTTTAAGAGTGGGTAGTAAGTAAATTGTTTGTTTGTGTAAAGTGCTATTAAGAGTATGCCCAGAGGTAAATCCCCAGGTCATGATAATCTCTTGGCCTGTCGTGGCGCAGCGGCACAAGCGTGTGAGTGTAACCAAATATTTTTAATTTAAATATTTAATGTTTCATTTCTTCGCTTAGGTAATAAGGCAAAGCGCGGCGTTGAGCTTCGCCACTCAACACACAATGCCTCAAATTCGGCGGAAAGTGGGAAACGGAAGTGGAACGGAGTGTCTTAACACTAAAAAGATAAAAGCTTAAGCTGAAAAAAAAAAATGATAATCTCAGCATTGAGCATCTACAGTATGCGGGTTCACACATGTCCAGATTTTTGGCAATTGTGTACAATATTTATATTAGCCACAGTTTTATGCCAAATTCATATATGATGCGTACGTTGGAAGTGCCAATTGTCAAAAATAAAACAGGTGACTTGAGTGACAAAAACAATTATAGGCAAATTTCACTGTCTACAGTTATATCGAAGGTTTTTGACAGTTTGCTTAATACGCAGCTCAATAAATACTTTAGGCCACATGATAACCAGTTTGGATTTCGACCCGGATTATCAACAGAGAGTGCTGTTTTGGATCTTAAGAATGCTGTCACATACTACGTTAAACGGAAAACGCCAATTTAAGCCTGTTTCTTGGACTTGTCGGATATATTATGGGAAAAACTTGGAAAAATTAATATACCACCGGAACTCACCAGTATTTTGAAATATCAGTATGAAAATAAGGTCAATTATGTTTGATAGGCAGGCGTTTTGTCACAATACTATGGGTTGGAGTGCGGAGTTAGTCAGGAAGGATTGAGTTCACCAACACTTTTCAATCGTTATGAAATAAGTTGCATAAGGAGCGTAGTAGTAGAGTACCAGGGTTGGCTGTTACATCGACGGAATTGGCATGAATAACATTAGCTACGCCGACGACATGGTGTTATTGAGTGCTTCCACCTGTGGCTTAATAAAGCTGTTAAGCCTATGTGAGTCTTATGCGGATAGACATGGATTGACATATAATGTCAAAAAAAGCGTCGGGTATTTGAGGCCGAGGGTAAAACGCCAAATTATGTCTCACAAAGTTCAAGTTAAGTTAAACGTAATAGAACTAAATAAGATTTGACAAATTTAAAAAATCTAGGACATTTTTCGAAAGAGAAAGGAGTCTTGTCAATTAGGGCAAATATATTGGCTCGACGATTTACACGTTGTACTGATGAAGTAAAAGTCACATTATTCAAAGCTTATTGTACAAGTTTCTACACGTGTAGCTTGTGGGCTAGGTATTCACGGAAATCGTATAATGCCTTACGCGTGCAATATAATAATTCTTTCAGAGTGTTGTTAGGGTTACCACGTTTCATCCCGTGCATCAGGGATGTTTGCGGCAGCTAGAGTGAACTGTTTTTATGCTACAATGTGTAAAAAAGGTCTCTTGTACGCAGAATTTGTGGTAGTACCAACAGCACTGGAAATGATTGCTGGTCGTCTAGATTGCACATATGTGAGTGGGTGCTGTGCTGTGTCCACGGGAATGACCTAGATATGAGTCACGTGGATTTAAATGTTTAATTTAAAGTTTTTAATTCTACTTATATAATCTTAAGCCTGTGATACTAACAAATTGAGTCTTAGTTACTTTTTACATAGATTATTATGATTATTTATTACTTGGCATTTTGCATGGCAGGGTAGGCAATTGAAACTCGGAAATTTAGTGTTAAGACATTCTATTCCGTTCTCTTACTCTCTACTTTCCGTCGAATTTAAGGCATTGTGTGTTGTTACCAGAGTGATAAAATTAAAACATTAATTATTTAAATTGAAAATAATGATTATATCATTTCCTCGAGTGAGGATCGAACCCACAACCGCGAGCGTGTACAGTCCTACATAATTATATTATATTTTATACAAAAATATATAAAATCAAGAAAACAAATCCTATAAGCCCTTTTGTGAGCGAAACTCTGTTATTTTACAAAAACAAAGCAAATCCCGACTTACGTCCTTTAAAATATATTTAACAGTTTAAATTTTAAAGTTGAATATTAATACATAAAAACTCAAAAACCTCGACTGTATAAGACTAAAAATATATTAAAAAAAAAATATAGATTTTCATTTCCATATTGTATTTTGAATTTAGAACATAAAATCGTAAGTGGTTAGTCACACACGGAAATGTCCTTATGAAAACATAACAACATATTCATACAGAAGAGAACAGAAGAAACCTGGGAACCTAGTGTTCAGTCACTACTGAACACTAGGTTCCTAGGTTTCTTCTGTTCTCTTCTGTATGAATATGAATTGTTCTCTTTTGTTCACTTCATTCAACGTACAGTGTCTCGAATACGGGTGAAAAGCGGAGAGTGATTTGTCTGGATTAACCCTTCTACGAATATGTGCGATTAACTAAAATCAAATTAAAAAAAAAATAGTAAGCATTTGAAAATTTTCATATTGACATGATTGACGTGACGCAAGTATGAAGTCGTGCGAACAAAATTGATAAAGGTTGTTATAAATTATGGTGTGGTTCGAAAAATTAAAATAAATTAGTAAGTAAATAATGGAATTAATTATCAGTTCGTTACTCTGGCTAATACTTAGAAATCTATATAAATATATATATTAGTATTTTCATTCTCCTTTCTAAATTATACCTAAATATTTGGCTATTCTTAATATATAATTAAGGATAGATCTTTTTGATCTAAGATACGTTTTCTAACCATATTTATACTGTCAGTAAGTTATCTGTACAATAATTTATGTATGTCTGACGGTTCAAGGCCTTAACTCAATCGATCAAAGAATAGTTAAAGTTGCAAGGTTGTCAACTCAAAAATAGTAAAAACATTTTCTATATAACTCAAAAATAAGTAATATATGCGGAGAATAACTTTTTTTACCTATTTTAAATTAAAATATTAAACCATTTTATATATATATACTTTTTATGTACATATATATTGTCAATCTTAAAAGTTTTCTTATATGTGTAGGAAGTATTTTTAATATTTGTTTTATATGACATTCATAGAATTTCTTCACAATCTATTTTATGTGTCATCCGTGCAACGAGACCTTGGCAAATTAAATAATACTCAATCAATACGTTCAGAATACAATAATTTACGAATAGATAAAAGAGAAGCAACAACTTCACTAAAGTAATACTATAATACTCAACAACTTCCCTAAAGTAATAATACTATACATAAATATACCTTCATCATCATTCAGATCATCAGCCTATGACGGTCCACTGCTGAACATAAGCCTGCCTAAGATACATAAATGTATACACAAGCAATATTAAAATACGCAAATAAAATAAAAGAAATTAAATTAGGGAAAGTAAATATTTGTATAAGCAAAACAATAAGAACATAAAATAATAACAATAAGTAGTTACATGTGTCCTAAAAAGGAAATTCTCGTCGTCTCAATTGTTTTTTTTATCTGAATAATACATAAATTCTCCTTTCTGCCGATGATATTGTCTTCGAGAATGGTGTCGTTATTCAATTTTAGTTGGTGTTCTTAGGGAAAAATGTACTTTTAACAATAAAAAACATTATATTTTATAGAACATATAGAATATTCTATACAACTATTCATATAAGAGTTTGATTCTACTATAGTTGAATTTCAAAGGGTAACTTAATACATATAGAACTCACTCACTCACTCAGCTTCACGCTGTATCTCGCATACGGCAGGGTAGGCAGAAGGAACTTGGGAACCTAGTGTTAAGACACTCCGTTCCTCTTCCGTTCCCCATTTTTACGCCGAATTTGAGACATTGCGTGTCGATTCGGAACTCAACGCTGCACTTTGACTATACATATAGAATATTTTATTGAGTTATAGAAAACACGTATATTTTAAATACATATATAATGGCATTATAAACGTCTACATCTATTTTTGAGATATATCAATACCGACATGGCTAATCCAATTGTTACTTTAAGGTTTCAATGTAAAACATGTTAAATGACTGAGAAGTTTTCCTTAAGATATTACGTGAACCTTTTTTTTTTGTTAAAACAAGTACCAAGGAAAATGGCGATTTTTTATTGATACAGTTTCATTTTCTATGATATTTAATTTATATTGTACAAAGTAAGTATGCCCCGCCCCCTACTTTCCGCCATAGTTTTGAGAGGCTAAACGGAAGAACTGGTTTTGTCTTGTTACTAGAGTGAGAAGATGGGGTTAATATATTACCTCGAGAGGGCATAGAAGTCACAACTATCGTGTTTACTTAATGCCGCTATGCCACGACGGCCTGTGAACTAATTAAAATACATTTGTATTTATGCATTATTTACCTAAGTATCAATTATATATTGTGTTATATATAAATACAAAATATAGTCGCTCTACAACTATCGTTTATCTTCTAACTGTAACTTTTTAGTACTGTGGCAGACGCCGATACCATTAAATTAATTATATTTCTGTTTATTTAGAGCTTACATTTCGTAGAAACGATAACAGTCTAAATTTACTCGTATAATAAAAGCTATAATAATAATATTAATTAAACTAAAATTTTGGACATGACAATAACAGCGTCGGTAACTTTTAGAGAATAAATAACATCTATTAACGAGCTTTGTTTCATAAAATAATGTAATGAATATTGAATACATAACAAATATATATCTAAGAACTAAAAAACATGTCAAGTGTGATCCGGTCTCGCCCACTGTGGGTCCAGTATCAATTATACGATTGTACGTCAACGGTAACGTGACTTATTAAAGTTGACAAACTTATATTTGTAGCCACGTACTACATTGTATGCAATTGCAAAACAAAAATAAAAAAATGTAGAATTGTTTATTGGTAATGATATTAATAGCCGTAACAGACGACCGAACTGAACCTCGCCTTAACCTCGACCTTTATTTGCCATCGAATCATGTTTTCTATACGAACCATGCTCCAGATGGTTCGACGAACCAAAATCGAGTTCGATCGTCTGTTACGGTATATAACTTTCCTTCAAAAAGGAATCATTATAGGATCGTTTTACTGACCCACCGTATGTACGTGTCAAGACCATTTAACAATAATAAAACAAAAAAGGGGTTAATAAAAAAATATGCAAGTCAATTTATTTTGAGTACTACACGTAATAGCGTAGAATTAGCAAATAATGTGTGTATGATAGTGGATGGTATACGCGATATGTTATACATATACAGCACCCTTGTTTGTTGTGTACATACACAACACCCTTGAGAGCTGTGTTTAAACACGACACGTTTGAGTGTTGCGTACTCACACAAAACCGTTGAGTGTTTAGTATGTATAACAAACAGACTGTAACTTAAAAACGAAACACTCAGTGTATATCGAGTGGATCTGTATAAATACAAGAGTCTCTTATTTCGAAATATATTGTGTCACGATATTTATCAGTAACAGTCGTGTGTCAGTATTTAGTGTAATTGACATTTTGCGTACAGCAGCTTAGACATTTCTAATATACTTATTATATTTATTGTGTAAAAAAAGGATTAATAATTATAAAATTGAATTAATTAAACGCAAACTGGTAAAGTTTGCGTTTCAAATGTATATAACTACTACTTAGTTGTGCAATCCTAACTGTATATACTCAAATTTTTAACTTAAATTCTATCATAACTTGTGTACTTCTGTCGCAGTCTATTCGTACCATTAGCCATCTAATGACTCTAATACACCACGGGGATGAAGTTGCAAGTGAAAGTAAATAAATTATAATACAAAATGAACCTTTAGAACTTAGAAGAAGGAATATTCAAGCACCATTTGAATTAAAACTTTACCAAACTCTTCCACTGATTGGTGAACCCTTGTGGTTTATTTAATTATTAAAGCCACAGTTTGTCGACTAACTTTTGTTGAAAATAATTTCATGTAACGATTCGAATACGAGACTGTAGTTTTCAAACTAGTTTTAGTTTTTGGTAAAAAGTTTTGGCCACTGTTCTCGAGTATGGATTATATATATATATTATAAATTACTGCTTTTTTATTTTTAAAACAATATTGATTACAGTGGACGAGGCGAAAGAGGTATGCCGAGACCGTAGCGTTTGGCGCTCCGTTCTCTCTGGGTAGGCAGAGAGACGCTAGGGATATAGCGTGAAGCTAAGTAAGTAAGTAAGTAAAACAATATTGAAGAATCAAATTGGTCATTGTAGTTTCGATGCCCACTGAAATGCCAACTGAATTTTTTTCACACCCCCTCTCTGGCAAAATAGTTATTACCCAGCGCCGCAAATTCGGATAAACATAAATAATTGTATGTTTTGATAGTAAATTTCTGCTATTCCAGCAATATAAAAGAAAATTTAAACTGAATTAAATATTACAATATAAAAAAACAAGTTTACAATATTTGTATTACATACTGTCTGATCCTGCTAAATGTATATTGGATGCGAAATTTAGTTATACAAGTACTTTTGATTGAAATGTAAATACTATGTAGTTTAATATTATAAAGTGGATACTAAAACGCCATTAATATAAATCTGTATGTAGCGTATCTACTTTTATTATTTGTTAATTTCATACGAAATATCTGCAATCGACTTGTTTTTAAATATGTAGGAAACTATTGATATACGCGTGATCACTTACCATCAGGTGACCCACCTGATGGTAAGTGATCACCGTCACCCACGGCCCCGAGTAACTCCAGAGGAGCTACAGGAGCGTTGCCATCCTTTAAGGTGGAAGGGCACAAAAGAAATTATAATATGTAAAGAAATTATATTACAATTATGTAACATTAAAAATATGTTAAATTCCACTGCTTTAATAAAAAATCTATAACATATGTATGTACAGAAGTAGCCTAATGAGATCCATAATTAAAAATATTTGCCTGCAATATAATTCTTCTAAGCAATTTTATTGAGAAAATATTTTTCTTAAGAACTTCACGGGGTAATGCCGGTGGGGAGAGGGAAAGAAAAATTGATATTATTTTTTATTTTCTATTTTTCAAATTCAGCATTAATCAAAAAATCATAACAATTAGTGCAAAATTTATATATGAAGTTGGTACATTGAAAGCAAAATAAATTATATTTAAATTAAAAAATTAAATAATTAAAAATAATTAAAAAATTATATATAAAGTAGTCCTTTAATTTATTGATGACTTAAAGCCTGTCTGTTAACCTGTTTGTTCCACTCCCACAGGTACTTTCGTCGCCTCTAACGTCACCATCAGTGTGATCCTTTTCTAAGCCGGAATTACACGAAGTATGTAAAGTAGATTTCTAGCCCACCATGCTTTCTTTTATTTTTTGTATGTATACACAATTAAGGCAATTTTTCACTCACTCACTCACTCAGCTTCACGCTGTAACCCGCACATGGCAGGGTACGCAAAGGGAACTTGGGAACCTAACGTCAACGGGCACTCCGTTTTACTACCATTCCCCACTTTCCGCCGAATTTGAGGCATTGCGTGTTGAGTGGCGGAGTTTAATGCCACTCAGGCAATTTTTAATATTTAAATTAAAATTCATACGTACGAACAGTATAGATTGTTACAGAATACACACTACGAATTGTTCTATTTCCGGCAGCCGTGATTCAATTAATTTTACAACTGGGTTCGTGAATTTTGCACTTGGATTCATAAAATTAAAATCACTTTGCTAACTATACTTGAAACTATTCAAACATTTGTTTTAAACCCAATTTCATAATCGCTATTACAATTTATTTCAAAGTGCTTATCCTTAATCAATTTGTTCATCAATAAAATTGAAGGTTATTACCATGTTAATGGTTTTATAAATGATGACGCGCCTTGGAAATAAAATGCTTGGATCAATCTATTTTAAAGGTATCATTGACACTAATAAATAGGAGGGAATGTAAATATTTGATCAAAAAAAATCCGCTGAGTTACTTGCACTGGTGCTTGTCAGTTCTAAAACATTGACTTTAGTGAATTGATGGTAAATTATTTGTCGTTAAAAAAATAAACACATTATTTCTAATTTTTACTATGTTTTAAAGTGTTATTCCACACTTACGACAGAAAAAAATTAAGTTCAGTACATTATTTCTAATTTGAATTTTAATTGGATATAATATGTTTCAGATTTCAACAAAAATAATAGAGCTTCTCTGATTCCACCCTCCTTATGTGGGACAGAAATTTATTCTAAGAGGCACCTAGTTATTAACTATAATACTATAATACTTGAATAATATTATAATATTATGCTTTAGCTGTCAAGTATGAAACATTCCAAGGAGGATACGTCGTTATTATCCATTTATATAATCCCAGTTCGAAAACCTACGAGCATTTACCAATACCTAACACCATCCTTTCAATTTCGCTTGAGATGAGAAAAAAATATATTGAAAACAAATATGTGCGTGTCAATAATGTGTCGATGCCAATTTGCGGAATATCGAGAAAACTGCCCAAAGTGGAAACTCATCAAATTTTCAGTAACAAGAATGTTCTATTATGTTTCATCCTTGTTGTGTAGCGTAACATAAATTCAATTAAGTGTTTTATTTTCTTTTTGTACATTTTCAATATTTTAGAGGTCTGTAATAATTGGGCTGTACCTTTTTTTTACTTTATTTATTTATTTTCTTATTATGATTATGAATAATTGAGGCCTGTTGTGGCGCAGGGGCACAGTCCTTGGAAATAAAATGCTTGAACCAATCTATTTTAAAGGTATCATTGACATGTGACTGCTTATGCAACAGTTGTGGGTTCAATCGCCTCTCGAGCAAATAAAATGTATTTTTTTTAAATAAATATTTAACATTTTCATGTTTTTCCCACTGGTAACAAGGCAAAACGTGGCGTTGCATTTCAGACACACCTCAATTTCTGTGAAAAGTGGGTAACGGAACTGAGCGTCTTGACACTAGATTCTCAATAATAAAAAAAATATAATAATATTTTATTGACAAAGTTCCTAATTACAGCTTTATGGGCTACTAACTCTTAAATAAGTATAAACTGTGTTTTAGGAGTTAGTGACTTCCCTGTTTAGTACATTTAATTTAAAACAACAAGTAAAAAATAAAAAAAACAAAAAATAAGTGAGTGTAACCAGAAACAAAAGAATATAATTATAAAATATAAACTATAACTTAGTATGTACGTGTACTTGTGAATGTTCCTGTGTGTATATGTGTGAATTTGTGTGTGTGTGTGTGTGTGAGTGTGTGCGTGTATCAGTATGTTGTGCCCGTGCCCGCGAGTATGAATAGGTGCATTACATATGAGTGATTGTAGTTGTCATTTTCGTATTGTCATTAAATTTTCAGTAGTGGTGTAATCGAATGTTAAAAGCCACTTGACTATCTTCTTTTTCAATGTTAGCTAAATATATAAATATATTGAAATTAAATTCTATAATATTTTGATTTTGCGTTTAGTTAGTTTTTGTTTGCGACAAAAAGTGAACAAATTGATTTGACAAAGAAAAAAATAAGTATATCATAATTTTGAAGTCGGTGTCACGTTAAAACCAAATAGCTACAATATTAATTTTCTAGACCCCCTACCAAGTTATAATTTTACTTAAAAGAATAATCAAAATCACTAAACATCCTCTGTTTTGTATGTCGATTAAACAGCCAAATGCTATTTCACGTACTCATTTAAAGATTCATCGTCCACAGTAAGTAATTTATAAAAGTTGACAAACTTCATTTTGCAGCGGCATTTATTTAGGTAATAAGATATCAATTAAAAGTATAAATTTGTGAGACTTTTTATTTTTTTCTCCTGTGAGTCCGACTTACTTTTCTATGCAACTTGACGATTCAAAAGTGCTTGTAATGGCCTAATTGAATAAAGAATATTTTGATTCTTGATTTTTTTTTGACTTGGCCGCTGTTTTTTCCTTTTTTATTGAAGAAGTCGTCAAAGTCGTTGAATGAGGTGAATTTAAAATCATCAACAATCGGCAGGTTCCTTTTATCCAATACAAGCCCAATTTAATATTAAATATTTATATAAATAATGCCGTGAGCTACTAAGTTTGACATTACAACATCCTTTACGTTCAAAAGAATATCGAAAACATTTTTGTAAATGGCATATTTCGTTTATATAATCAAAGGCTTTTTATTTTAATATACAAAAAGAGAAGATTGATAGTTCTATTAAATTTGTACTTGATCTCATAGCAACGGCTAATCATTTTAAGTTCTTTCATAATTTTAAAATATCCATTACTTTTTTTATACGTTATAACGTCTTGTAAGTCGATGTATGAAGGCTGCACACATGAAAAAGTATGACTCATTGTCACGTTCCGCAAAGAAAATTTATGTTGAAAAAAAAAAAGAAAATAAAGGTAAAATAAAAGGAAAACATTAGCGAAGTAAAGATAAGAGACTCCATGTGGTAACAATATACATTTACAGTTAACTTATCATTCTACAATACTGAATTTAGGTCTAAAGGAAGTCCTATTACTGATATGAATTGTGCACTGGAACCTTAATAGAGCGGCATGAATGTCTTTTATAGCCTCGTAATAGGGCCTCATCATCATTTTTAACTCCACAATTAAAATTGTGAATAAATTACTTATTATCTTCTCTAATATTACACTGTTATTATTTTTTGTCTGTAGTTTATACTGAATAAGCAGATATGGTAATTATATATCTTAGAGAATAAGGCAAAGCGCGGCGTTAAGTTCCGCCACTCAACACGCAATGCCTCAAATTCGGCGGAAAGTGGGGAACGGAAGTAGAACGGAGTGTCTTAACACTAGGTTCCCGGGTTCCCTCTGCTTACCCTGCCTCGTGCGGGATACAGCGTGAAGCTAAGAAAGAAAGAAAGAAATATATATAAGAGAATTTTATGTCTTAATTTCATCTAAAAATATCAATATTATAATATAAATGTTTAGTCCTAGTAGTTCCAGAATTCTATTCAGAAAAAGAGTGTGAGAGAGTTTACAAAAGAAGATAATTGAGATGTTGATATGTGGTTGAAGACAATATTATGAACATACAATACAATAACATACAATTAGATCATATGTTAATTTTACATGACATTAACTTGACAATGAAACAAAATTTTTCTTATATAATATTTATTTAAACAAATCGCAAGCACCAATTACTGTATTGCTAGAGGCGACGTGGATTTCGTTTGTTTCCACCCTCTTCATAGGTCACGTGCCGATGGTGAATTATGGCGGAACTTCGGATAATAATTCAAGGATTTTGACACACTTTATGCGTATGTCTATGTGAACGGGGGTATAAATTTAAGGTAAATTTAATGCTGAATATCGAGTTTCTTTTTTTTTCAGCTTCACGCTGTATCCCACATGTGGTAGGGAACTTAGAAACCTAATGTTAAGACACTCCAATCCGTTCCCCACTTTCCGCCGAATTTGAGGCATTGCTTGTCGAGCGGCTGAGCTTAACGCCGCGCTCGCGCTTTAATATCAAAGTGCAGAAATTAAAATATTAAATATTTAGTTTTATAATATCCCTTCCTCGTTTACATTTGACTTAATCCTTCAAAGGTAAACAAGTGATTTTAGATATTTAGATTACACAAGATTTGGAAATAAGTGCCACAATTCTCGATTTTTTTTTTGATTTGAGAAAAATAATAAATTAACCAGATACTTCACCCACGCCTGATATTTTTATGCACAGGATTTAGCAAGATAAAAAGACATGCCCACAACGCAGTAATTGGCTAACTTGATGTTGAATGTTGAACTCGGTCGAAATTCGCTTCCGTTATTCCTTAACAGAGAAAAGTAAAGAGGAGAAAAAGAGGAGAGTAGAAAAAGATGAGGATACGAGAAAGACCTTTCTATGAGACATTAAAAGTTAATTTCTAATCTTTCTATTTACCCCACCAACGGCAAATTACAACAAATTATAGACTTCAGATTTAATGTACTGGGTTAAACAAACAAACAGTTTAATTATATTACTACTGCTTTAAATAAGCCATGTTAATTTATTTATATATATCATTAAAAAAACGGGGAATTTACATATTTTAGCTCTGGCAATACAACAAAGAGTAGTATTTAATTTCTCCACTCCACACGCAATATCCCAAAAATGCCCACGCAAAAAATGTGCCTATCCTGAGCGAGACCAAAAATTATATTTTATAAGGTGTGTAATTTATTACCATAATGTTGTTAATATGACATTTATAAATATAATTGTGACATTATATATATATACTGTATTAACGTAAGAACACGATTATCGTATAAAGTAAAAATATTCGCGTGTCTAGGCTATCTAGCTGATCTGGGTTATGTGTGGAACCAATTTACTAAGTGACACTTTGCAATCAAGAGATTGCAGTCCGACAAGCGTCAGGTACGATCCATGATCACGAAGAAAGAAAATTTTTATAGCCATAAAGATAAAATATAGGTCAACAATGGCGCAAATAACCTTTGTATTTATAGTTTTTTTGTTACTAAATTGAAAAAGTAAAAAAAAAAGGTAATATTGTATTTTTGTTGGTATTTGAAATGTAGATAAGCGAGTGTAAAATCAAGGGGGTTTCTCAAAATTTGTACAGGAATGAGAAAAACGATGTTCTACCTTTTTTATACTTTAAAATCCATGCAGATAAATATTGCCAGCGATAACGTACTATGTACATAGTAATACTATGATTATTTCCATCCAGTTACCTATGTTTCTACATGAGAATAATAAGAAAAGACGTTGTTGTTGTTAAAAACATATTTTTTGCAAGTAATGAGCAATGTAGTATTGCTCATTACTTGTTAAAAACATATAGTTGGATTTTGCTTTGGAAAATTACTATAAAAAATGCCTACTTAAGAAATCTGACGAATCTAAATTTATGCAGATTCTAATCTTAATTCGGGAAAAAACGTTCAGAAAAGTTGACGATGATGTAATTAATTCCTATTATTATGTAGGCTTCAACATTAAATTAGGATTTTTGTTTGTAAAAATTAATGGAAGATTTTCTCTGTAAAAACAATTGGTACAAAACTGTTGTACCCTTTTTGAACAATATAGCTTTAACTTTCCTTATTTTAGCAAGAATAACTTTGTTTTCAATACCAAAGCTTTATTCTATATCTTAGAAATATATAGAGAGAAAAATATACGAATATTTATTTTATTAAAAGACGACAAAAGTCGGTACAAATACAGGTTTATAGAAGCGAAGAAGAATAATAATTGTGCTCCAGTAAAATGAAATCTATATTTCAATATACAGTATGACTTAATATCTTCGCGGTGTTGAGTTCCGCCATTCAGCACGCAACACTTTCCAATTCGGTGGAAAATTGTGATTGGGACGATTATGATACTCTTAAATTTATAGCAGTTTTAATATAAAAAATAAAATATCTTCGTGTCACCTAATAAAAAAGCCAACCCAACGACATACAACGTCCAAGGGCTAATTGCAAAATGAATTTTCCTGTGTAGCAAAGTAAAAAACATGTTTCTAAACAATTCATTCCAATCTTTTTAACTATTAATACAAAGTGCGATAAGTGGCGGAGTTCAAGCCTGCGCTTCGTCTTGGCACAACAAGAAACACACCTTCCACCGAATTTGGGGTATTCCTCATTTCATTAATTTTGCCGTCACTCAACACGCAGTTCCGGAACTCAACGCCGCGCTTTGTCTCGTCACCGGAGCGATGAAATCAAAACATTACTTAATTAACTTGAAAATATTTAATAATTCATTTCCTCGACCCCTTGACCCACAACATGTCGCGTTTACAGTCACACGCTTGTGCCAATAATAATTTTGTTATTAATTCTCAATTTATAAAATAAAACAAAAAATCTGTGCCATTTTAGGATTTAATTGATTGTACTTAAGTTTGAAGCTTATTAGGTAATGTTAGTCAACATTAAAACTATTATTCCACTAAATTTATGGCGCTATATTAAGGAAATTACTAAGGAATAAAATTATGTATTAAAATAATTTTACGTAATTAATTTATTAAGCTTTTGTTTACTTTGAAAGTCACGGTAATCAGACCGTTCAAAGTGCGTTCAGCTCCGGCACACGACACAAAATGTCTACAATTCGCCATAATAAAAATAGAAAAAGAGTCCAGCTAGTCTAACTAATGGTAGGAATGCGTGATGATACATAAAAAACAAATACTATTCGATAGCGGCGCTCAGTTCCGTATCTCAACACGGCTGCTTGCTTCAAATTCGACGGAAAGTGGGGAACAGAACAGAGTGTCCCAACACTAGATTCCCAAGTTTTCTCTGCCTACCCTGGCCCGTGCGGGATATATAGCGTGAAGCTGAGTGAATATTCGACAGCTAATTGACAAATTAATACTATATTATAGTAAGCAAAGGAATTTATAAACATAAGAAAAATACGCACTGCATAGCTAGATATATTTGCTGGGTAGTAAATACTTAACAAGGTCATTAGTGACAACGAATGACCGCTTTTTAGTTGCATTTTGAATAGCAGTTTTTTATCTATCATATGGTTTGCAGTTCAATTCGTTATCTTTGATGATTCATCGTAGATTTATAAATATAAGAGAACGTATTACTCACGCTATATCCCGCACATGGCAAGGTAGGCAGAGGGAATTTTTGAGTAGTGTTAAGACACTCTGTTTTATTCCCCACTTTCCGTCGCATTTGAGGGACTGTGTGTTTGGTGGAACTCAACGCCGCGCTTTTCCTTTTTACCAGAGCTAAGATATGAGAATATTAAACATTTAAATTGAAAATATTATATCAATATTTCATTTCCTCGGATGGAGATCGAAACCATAACCAATCGCGTTTACGGTCACATGATTGTGCCACTTGCGCCACTACAGGTAACAAGAGATAGACAGACATCGTATTGCTACGTACAAAACTCGTTGCCATAGCAACGTGTATGTTACTTTATACAAAAGTGTATATTGCCAAACATATTAATGTGTGTCTGTGTTATATTAATTTTATTAAAATAATGTATATTTAAATATTATACTAACACTTTTTCGCATAAATTTCGTAAAAAGTAGTACAACATTTTTACTTCATGTATTAAAATATAAATAAGAATTCTTATATAATTAAAAATAATAATTACATACTTTCGTTTTTATTGTATCTGCTAGCTCCACCTTGTTCCTACATATAGTAGAACTTAACTCCGCGCTTTGTCTGTCAGAGGGAATTGTCATTTTCTAATAAAGCAAATCCGTATTTATTATTTTTTATTATGAAATACAAGATGTACTCTAAAATATTAGTGCTTAAAGTCTGTCTGGTCTGTGCCTAAAGAATTTGTAGTATTTATGTCAGTATAATTTCTGTACGAAATCCAGTTTTTTATATTGCACTGTAATTATTCTTTTAAAATGTAGATAAGTGATGAGATTAAGTTATATTACTTATTTATTTGTAATACAAATTTTATGTAGGAGGTGTTTTCTTGTTAAATTTTAAACTCTAAAAATAGAAACACTAATAAAACAAATTATTTATTGTACACGACATTTATTTAAAACATTTAAACTATTAATTAAAACAATTTTACGTGTAAACACATACAATTAAAAATAATTGGCACTAAATAATTACATATATCACAACATATTGACGTGATAACGTCTTATAAATTTGCTAACGCCGGCTGCACGTACAAAAAAGCACGAATCGTTCCGCATGAGTCGAGCGTGAAACCGGAAGCACATGTTAATACAAATTATTATTTGTATTTTTTCTGTATTCATTAAAAATAAAAGTATTTAAATTACCGAGTGCAATTAAATTTAAATTTAATGAAAAAAATCTTATAAGCATGGAAGTTTCATCAATGTTCTCTTATGATGACATCACGTAAAAATATCGATCGCACACCGATTTGACAGACAACTAGTTTTTCTTATTCCTATTTACCTAAAGTTATAAAAAACACATATTATAGACATTCATTTGACTCTAGGGTAGGTAAACTTTGGAAGAAGTTTGACTCAAAGTTAGGAAGAGGAATGATTAATGGTTCCGATGGAGTTACAGTATTAGAATTAGTAGAAGTGTCACTGTTTAATTCTGTAAGTGATAAAGTTTGATCATATGTATCTGCGCTAGGAATGGTTACGATAAATGGTTTTGAATAAGAACAATAATCAAGTTTAGTCTGTATGTTATTGTCACATAAATTAACAGATGTAGTAGTATTGACTTGATTGATGATTGATGATGTAATTGAACTGATGTTAGAGGATGAAACAGGTTTCTGAGTTTGTTCTAAGGAATTAAAATTAGTATTATTTGATTGCATTGTAACAACACTTTTGTCTTCAAATGATTGTGTCAAAGCATCTGATGTTGCTATTGCATAAGGTAAGATCATGTTTGTATCATCTAGTGCTTGCGGTACTTGTAATGTGACAGATGACTGTGGTAAAGGTAAATTAGAATCTTTCAAAGATTGTACAGAAGGTAAGGTGGAAACAATATTTTGTGGCGAAATAAAATTAAAATTTTCAACTGGCTGTGACGTGAGAATCATGTTGTTAAATGAGTGTGGTAAATAAAAATCTGTTTGGGTTGGTTGCGCAGGGAGTGGTGTTATCATTGGCATAGGTATTTTGTAATTCATATCAATAACTGGCTGCGAAGATGAAGATGGTGTGTTAATATTAAAAGACTGTGATGTAATAAAATTAGTGTGTTCCAATGAGTTTGAAGGAATATAAGAAATTGTAGATTGTGTTATGGTTGCATTCGAGGACGATATTGCATTGATTGCCGTTTGTGCCGAATTATAATCCAGGTTTTGGTAAGAAGGTAAAGGAAGTGGAGTTACAGTCGACTGAGGATGAGTCAAATCAGAATGATCCATAATTTCAGTAGGAGAAAAGTAACTAACCGTTGACTGTGGTACAGTGAAGTGACTGCTTTTCAACAAATTCGAAGAAGGAGTTGTTATTATAGATTGTGTCAAAGGAATAAAAGAAATATTTGAATGAGGCAAAGCAAAGATAGTGTCTTTCGATGTTAATGATTGTGAGGATGGACCACTAATTGATGGAAGTACAGAAAAATTTACATTTCCTACAGATTGTGTGGTTGAAATAATTGACTGAGGTAAATTATAATTGATATTTTGAGCTGACGTAAGTGTAGTGAGGAGTGGCTGTGACAAAGAAAAATAAGAATTTCCTAACGGTTGTGAAAATGAGTCCGTAGTAACGATAACTTGTGTAGAAGGAATAGCGGAAGAAAAAGATTGTGGTAAAACTAGATTATTATAAGGCAATGACTTCGTGAAACCTATTACTGAATTTTGTGCTATATTAGTATCTTGAAATGACTCCGAGCAAGACAAAGACGACTGTTGTAATACATTAGGATAAACAACCTCAGGATTATGATAACAATTAATCTTTGAATCTGATTCTGTACAGTCATTGAAAACTGGATCTCTATTGCAACATATACTCATTGTTTGATCAATAGGACAAGTATTTGCAATTGATTCTAAAGAAGATATATTATTCATTAGTGTAGAATTGCAGCTCGGAAGGGTCACATAAGATTCTTCTGCTGGAGTAAAGTTAGTGATATTAGGTGTAAAAATGGTAAAGATGTTGGCACTAGGTTCAAATTCTTGTAAAATTGGGGTACTTAAAACTGATGTTGCCTCTGTATTTAGATATATATCAGTGGTAGAGTCTGTCGAAACATTGTTTTTTGGGATAATACCATTATCAAATATCGGCTCTGATTCAACTATATCAGTAATTATTGTTTCCAAATTAAAATCCGTATCCATAACAGAATTAGCAGGAGCAATTTGAGCATCACTGGTTTCTTCATATGCAGGTATAGTATTTATGATTGCATCTGATGTACAGGTTGCGTTTTCACATAAATTTGGTTTATCATATATTTTATTTGCGCACTCTGAATTTTCAAGTTCAATGATTGTTTTAGTAGCTGTAAGAGTTTCAGACATTGAATCGGAACATGTAAATTCATCAAACAATATTTGTATAGCGGATTTTTTACGATTTGTTTTTTTATTAATTTTCTTGCCTTTCTTTAAGCTTGAAATAGTGTTCTCAGAACCTGAAGTGCACCGTTTTTTCTTATTATTTACGATTTTAATCACAATTTTATCATGTCCACACAAAGATTTTTTCAAGTCTTCTTCAGTTTGTACAGAGTTTGAATTTTCAATTGCAAGGCCCAATTTAATTGTTTTTCCAAAGAGCGCTTTATATGCATTTTGTAAGATATCATAGTTATAATTTTGATTTTTCATTACTTGAATAAAAGATGCTCCAATACTCCAATGTGAGGCGTTATTTTGTTGCATCCACGAATTTATTTTTACATTGATGTCTGTTATTATATTTTCCATATATTCCTTATCTTTGCTATGCTTATAATCACCGTATACGATTTTAAATATTTTAAAATTTCTAACATTTTCAAGTATTTGTTTAATGAATTCGATACTATTATAATAGCATAAAACGGTGGGAGCGCCGAATACTGAAAATACATCCAATAAATTGTACGCCACTTCACCTGGACAATTAGTTTTGAGCGGCCTCAATATTATAAATTTTGTTAAATAATCTTGATAAATGAGAAGAAAGTTATATTCGCCGTCAGGATTAGTCTGAAAATCTATTAAAGCTGTTTGTCCGCGCGATATATTTTTTGGAATCAATTTAGATTTTACAGACTTTTGTTTACATTGTTCACAAAGGTCACAATAAAGCTCGATCGCGTTACGTGAAATATTTTTGTACTGAGCGCGTAGTAATTTTGTCATACGGGTCCGCCCGCCGTGACCTACACCAATATGTGCTTCATGCAATGCATCGAATAGTTGCCCGTCCGCCAAGTAAATCATGTTATTACACGGGTCAATTAATCTGTCTACTCCATTAATTTTTAATATGTCATATTGTCTCAGGAGCCACAACTCGTGGTCCGATTTATACTTGCTGGATTTCGCTTTGGGAATGTCCTCCAATATCACTTCATATCGCTGATCGCTTATGCTCACTACTTCCTTAGGCGGTCGCGAGCGTCGGCAATGTTCGAGTTGTTCATAAAATCGATTTTTCATAAGCGCAGCGTTTATAGCGTCCGCCATGACGCAAAACGTGCATTCGTAGCGCTCGATCACGGAACACTAAAGTAACTACAACCCCCCCAGCCCCCATCCCGCTATCCTTTTAGTAGTACTATTCTATATATTTCAATATGGACATTTTAATATACCTTGAATCTGTATATGTAATGAACTTTTTTGATATCAAAAATCAGATTAATAAATGTATAGAATGACGAATAAAAGCTTTGATTTTTGATATCTATGATAAAATAAAGAAAAAATCTATTGAATAAATTTTAGTAAAGTCAAAATATATTTGATAATTCATTTATACGTGTAAAATGTACTTTAAGGTTTTTAGTAAAACTACAAGCTAAAATTTATTATAATATTTATTCATACAAAGTGTTATACGTTTATTAAATTTAAGAACCCATTTGTGATATAGAGGACTTTATATTACAGGAAATTAATGTCTAAAGTTACTTTAAGAGCAGGTAAAGATGGCTTAAACTTTTTGTAATCAATCAATGTGGGCTATAAATATATAAATTTAAATATGCAATTATTTGTCTTCTTTATAACGTAACTAATTCCTTGTAGATATAACTCACTCTCTCTGTTACTCAGCTTCACGCTGTATACCGCACATGGTAGGGTAGGCACAGGGAACTTGGGAACCTAGTGTTAAGACACTCCGTTTCACTCCCGTTCCCCACTTTCCGCTTAATTTGAGGCATTACGTGTTGAGTGGCGGAACATTTCCTCGAGTCGGGATCGAACCCACAACCTGTTGGTTACAGTCACACGCTTGTGCCGCTGCGCCACGCCTCAGTATGCCTTGTACATATAAAGACATAATATGTTTTACATCTTGTTATACGAGTATTTGATTATAAAAAACTCGGATCCAAAGAATCCTAAAAAGTAAACAAGCAACTAGGACCAGTACTGATATTTTTTGAAGTGCTATATTTTCTTGAATGATAGCTAAGAACACTCTCCATTAAGTAAGTTTTCGAACAAAAGTAACTAAATTAAAATATGTTCATCCGTTTGAGAGCTATAAAGACACAGACGAACATACATGTACACAAGCACTTATACTTATATAACTTATAACACTAATTTGTTTTCCCGGCAGTTAAACAAAAAGCTTGTATGTAGACATATAAGCAACACTATACAATGTGTTTTTCGCTTACTAATATAAATAATAGATAGTTTATGTCAATAGAATGGACGCCAGATGAAAATTCATGTCGTATGTCTAAAGTTTTTAAATTATATCACAACTTAAAAGCTTTTAAACATATGAATGGCCTTTCCGCAAATGTTAAATATTTTAGTTTGATACCAACACGTGATCTCGAGATACGTGATATTGACAGCTGTCTGCTCATAGCATATATTTTCAGATTGCGTATACAGAAATATAAAATTCAAAATAAATGCGTACGTATCAAAAGTTTTTCTCGTTGATTTCTAATGCTGAGATTGATCGAACTCTTGGAGGGCGAGGGCAAATTAGCACTATAACAGTTTTTAGGACAATTATATTAACTATTGTAATTTTGTCGCCTGTCGTGGCGCAGCGGCACAAGAGTGTGACTGTAACCGATAGGTTCTGGGTTCCATCCCCAGTCGAGGAAATGAAATACTTAATATTTCTTAATTTAAATATTTAATGTTTCATTTCTTCGCTCTGGTAATAAGGCAAAGCGCGGCGTTGAGTTCCGCCACTCAACACTCAATGCCTCAAATTCGGCGGAAAGTGGGGAACAGAAGTGGAACGGAGTGTCATAACACTAGGTTTCACTTCCGTTCCCTCTGCCTACCCTGCCTAGTGCGGGATACAACGTGAAGCTGAAAAAAAAGAAAAATAATTTTTGTGTTTATTGATGTCTGTCATGGTGCAAGAGCAGAAGCGTGTGATTATTAACGCTACAGGTGGTGGGTTCGATCCCCGCTGGAGAAATTGAAATATTTAATATTTTCAAATTAAATATTAAATATTTTCATTTCTTCGCTCTGGTCACAAAGCAAAGTCCGCCATACGTTAATACGCAATGTCTCAAATTCGCCGGAAAGTTGGTAGCGGAATGGAGTGTCCTAAACCTACGTAAATTCCTTCCGTCTGCCATGTGCAGAATACATATATTTGTTAAGCTCGAATCGTTTCCAAACTAAACAAATAATAGGTATTGGTTCTTATGTGGTAACTTGTTACAGTATATGTATGTGTTAAGTGTCACTAACTGGGACAGAAAGTGGAAAATGACACCTTTGATGACATGACGCTATATTATATCTGCTTATCTCGATTTTGTAAAATGATTGACAGCACTTTGTATCTCATACATAAAAAGATAGGCATAGGGAACTTGGGAACCTAGTGGATGGTGGAGGCATAGTGTGCTGAGTGGCTTAACTTGACGCCGCGCATAGCCTCGTCAGCAGAGCTGGGAATAATATTAACGCGATGGTCTAGAGTGTGATCACCATATTTGACCTAACTTAATCAGCTGGGAAGATTAAGAGTATATATAACTTAGTTTTTTTTTTCTATTACATAACTCGACGATATTTTATTTATTAATTGTTTTATTACAAAATACAAGTATTGAAATATTATATAAAATATAATAAGCGAAACTGCGTACAGTGATTGACACCTCCGAAGGTTAAATCGTAAATGAGGGAGGAAAATTCCATAAAAAGAAATGTTCGGATATATATATATTATCAGTCAATACACACAGTACTAGAGTAGAAGAGCTTAGCTTATTTTCATTTTAGTTTTGAAAATTAAGTTTTGTATAAATAATATATTCGGGCCTATCGTGACGCAGGGACAGAAGCGTGCGACTGTGTTTGTTCTTAAAACATGTTCATATCGTTTTCAAAGATGTATTAGGATGAAACTATGAATATCTAATATAATCTCTTAGAATAAAATTACTAGCTTCAAATTAATTTATGAGACCACAAATCTCGGTAATAGAAATCTGTAAAGCCATACTGTTCTTCGTGCCTATAAGTAACTTTGATTTAATTTATTTTGTAGGTTGTATGTGCCCCGAGATAATTAAATATTTAATATTTTCATTTCTTCGCTCTGGTAACAAAGCAAAGCACGGCGTTGAAGGCCGCCACTCAACATTTAATACCTAAAATTTGCTGGAAAAATGCATTTTTTGAGACAAGATCATATTTTATTACTAGTAACATCGCCAGAGTGGTCAAGCGAAATTTACTTACATTTGTTAATCGCCTAATGCACCAACATATTGTTTGTGCCCAAAGTAATTGCAATAAACTGTAGATACAGTGGGTTATATTAAAACTATTTGCTTTCTTAGATAAACTGTTCTATTCAGCACGAAATATTGTTTTTACTTGTTACTGAGAATAAAAAGGTGAAAGAAAGCGAAATTGAAGCTTTTTTAGCTTTGTAAAGTGAAATTCAAGTTAAAAAGCTTTGTAGGATATTTTTATAAGGGAACCCGAATAGAATATATAGAAAACGTGACGGTAGTAGATTCGATTATCTCTGGAAGGACTAGATATATAATATTTAATATTCTCATTTTGCTAACAAATAAATGGCAATATTAAGTAGCGTCGACTTCCGCCATTCAATACACAATAACTTAAATCACTCGAAAGTGTTGGAACATCACGAGGTCCTCAATTCTTTAAGCAACTGGTAATAGTATTTTCCTGTAACTTCTTTCATAGATGAATAATTCATACTTGAATTGTAAGTGAGAAGAAATTGTATTGAATTGTAGGAAAGGGTAACAACATTACTTAAAATGATAAAAAATAAATTGAAATGTATTCACCTAAAAAGTATAGCTTCCTAGTTTTTTATATATCTCTATATTATAAGTTATTTGTCAAAAAAAGTATCAAAAGTATTAAAACTTATAAACTTGTAAATGAATTAAACATAAAAATGAATACTTTTGTTTCATTTAAAGCACATTTTATTAAAATGCTTACATTAGATTTATTAGGCTAGATAACCATTACTTTGTAAAAGATTATTATAACCTTATTATTATTTGAGTTATTTTTTGTATAGGAAAAAAAGAAAATTATAAAGTATAACGTTCTCGTAACAGTATAGGAAAATTACAACGCTACCACCGATTGCCTCCAGGCTGTATGAAATTTATTCAATTTAATATTTACCTCAAACTTACTATTGTAGCACAGTAGAAAATAAATAATCATATCAAATATAAGTTATAACGAATTCACTAAAAATATATATTTTTTAATTTTGTTTAACCCAAATCAGCGACTATATTTACTTTCTTTGAAACGTGGTAATAAATCATTAAATTATATAACAAAATAATTTCACGCTGAAACATTAAAAATACTTATTTTGATTTTAGCTCTCTATAACCTTTACGATGTATCAATACTAAACGAAGAATATGGTTAAAATTTAAAATATTACATATATTCGTTTTTTTTTTGTTTATAAATATTAACTTAAATGTTAAAGTGTGATAACCCTTAATAGGATCAAAATATTTTATTAAATTACTATAGTTAATTAAATGTTAAAATAACTTAACTTTAGAAAATAAGTGTTTCTTGAAAAATGTGCATTGTACATTAATTTAAAATACGTAATATATTAAAAAAATGTCGTGATTAATCAAAGAAACAATCTTTTATTGTGCTTAAAGAATTGTTATATTTACAAGGGTGCGTCGCTTTTCTTTTTCAATATAAATAAAAAATTAAAAATAAAAAAAAAATGGCATGCGCGGTGCTATAATGTAAAAACCTGTAAACATGCTCATATCCCAATTGTGCAAAACACTTATTTCTTACCACGGAAGGCAATCGAATAACTTTTTTTTTGCTTGCCATTAATTAGGCTTTATGTATTCATTCCTTTGCACTAACACGACACTCACTTGGAACTTAAAGAAAAGGGCGCGTATTTTATCTGTGGTAATAAATAGTGCGCGGGAAAATACTACCTCGCGTCGACGCTGGCGGTGAACTGAAGGGACGACGTCTAACTCAAACGTTTGCCTCTTAATTGTATTTCAACCCTGAGTTCACATTTAAATTGGTTTCATCTAGTATTTTATAGCGTCATTGTGAAATTTCATGGTATACATAATTTAAATTGTTGCAAGAAAATAAAGAGGTTTCAATAGTTTTAAGAATATTAAAGAAAAATGAAGATTTACTGTGTAAGTAATCGTATAAGCTTCTTTTATAAATGTAACTTTACTAGATTTTCTGTAATTACTCCAGTTATATAGCATATATATTTATATACATTCATGTGTACTAGAATTGAGAGAATGGCTAAATTAATACTAGATTTTTTCAAATATATGTAAAGAATTGAAAATATAACATTATCTTTTCTATATTTACATACTCGCTCTTGTCATGCGCACAAATATCAGCTATAAAAGTTATTTATCAATTCTATTTTAGATTCAATAATTCCTCACATGCCTAATCAATGGAGGTTTATGTTTGTACAAGAATTAAATCACTTATATTTTTACGTAAAAAATAGTTAGGAGAGTTGTGGTACCTTAACGGCAGATGACTGCAAAACTTTTATTAAATTTTCTACTCTGGTAGCGTTCGTTGAGTACCGTCACTCAATATGTCTCGAATAATTGGCATAAGGTAGAAACGAAATATCTTATAACCACGCTTTCTTTATCCACTCTGGTATAAGGAAAAAAGGTTAATAATGTTACATATTTTAACCATTGACACAATAAGAAGGGTGTCTTAAGTTGTTTGTCTGTCTCTAGAACTACTAGCTACGGAATGACTGAATCAATTTGAGTATAGTTTTTTTTTTTAAATAAAGGCCAGGTTTATTTTTATTTTATGATGATTAGATAAGCAATCTAAGAGCTACAAACATATTAATTTTTAATTCAGGATTTTTTTTTATTTAAAGTTTATTTCTATTAGTTTAATATTATCAATTACTAGTGACCTGCTCGCAGCTTTGCTTAGTAGGATTACGTTACTATCCATGAATCTTGGATACTTTCTTGTTCGAATAAAAATATCAATTTTATATACATTGAAAACTAAAATCTCAGCTAAATCAATAAATAAATTGAATTGGCGTAACTTTTTTAGTTGTTAACCGATTTCAATTAAGCAAATACAATGTTGACGAAAGGCTGCCAAAATATAATAGAGAGAAATTGCATTCAGATCTGGTCAGATTAACGCGTACAAACGCACAGACAAACAGAAAAAAACATTTTAAAAAATAGTTTTTTGGTATTTATCACATTAAGAAATGTCCCCTATTTTTTTTTTCAATATATCTTTCATTTACAGACAGTAATCGGTATCTTTCTTTTAAAAACGTATATGATTATTGCTTGGTTGATCCAAAGAGTTAAGTTTAGTTAATTAGATAGAGCGCAGAATGAGTAAAGAGTTAAAGAATATTTTTTAGGCAAACTAATGTTAAGTTATGTAGGCACAGTAGGACTTTGAACGAGATGGTCGTAAATTTGATCCCCAAAGTTCCTTGGAACCAAGAATTATTTTCTCTTTCAAAACGCACGCAAAACAAAATGGTTTGACTGTTTTTATATTATTCTTTATTCTTTTATCACAAAAGTGTGTTTAATTTTGTTATCGATTTTTAGTTTTCCTCACTCACTCACTCAGCTTCACGCTGTATCCCGCACATGAGGCAAAGGGAGCTTGAGAACCTATGTTAGACACTCAGTTCCATTTCCGTTCCACACTTCTCGCCACATTTGAGGCATTGTGTGCTAAGTGGCGGGACTCAACGCTGCGCTTTTCCTTATATTACTAGAGCAAAGAAATGAAAACTTTAAATATTTAATTTTCAAATATTAAATATTTCATTTCTTCGAGTGGGGATTGAACCCATAACCCACCCACGACAGGCCTAAGGATTTTTAGTTTTATTAACTGCTTACTTTATAGTTGGTTTTAGTTCTAAAGAAAACTTTCGCTTAGAGTAGCAAAATGGATAAGGTTATTGATATTTTGTTGACACATTTTGCTATTTTTGTTGTCCTTTGGTATTTTAGCAGGAAGACGGTGAATAACTTATACGTGTTTTATTATATTGAAAGACGAAAGGAATATCTCAAATAAAGTATTATGATGTATATGTATATTTGAATAAATAAAACATCCACAATATTTATCTTTAGATATTTATCTTTTTTAATATTACTTCTTCTTATACGTATATAACATTTGAAAAAAAAAAAAACAAAACACCAGACTGTATGAAATTAAAAATAATCCTAGTAGTAGTTCATTAAAATTAACTATTGGATGAATTTAAATGTACAAAGCTCCTTGTGAAGATACAATTGTTTAAAGTATAAATACCATATATTTTTACGCTTGTGTATGTTTTTTTTAAAGTAGGCCTTTTTTACTTACGTACTGAACTTAAAAACGTTTACGTTTATAACGATTGTCGTAACAAGGGCAGACTAACGGAGTACTAAAGAGTATCTGAAATAAATATAATCAATCAAGTAATAGTAAAAATGATTATTAAAACAACTCAAAATTATTTTAAATATCGTAAACTTTTACTTAATACAAAAAAAAACACAAACAACAAAAACACAACACAATAATTTCCAAAAAAAAATTTAACGACAGACTGCTTGATTAAATTTGCCGATTGTTTCTTTATTTAGACGATATCATGACGATGGTCGCTGTGGTGAATATATGTATATTTTTTTCGCATGTTTAATGACGTTCACACGGTTAAGTCAAGTTGATCAATGCAAGAATCATCAAAATCAGCCAAGGCGTTTGGTTTATACAATGTCACATAGAAACACTCATATATATATACATACATACATATATACTTGCATATATATATACTCTCATAAACATGTATGCGTAGCGCAGTCGGGTAAAAATAGTTCAGCTAAATTCACAAGTGTATAGCAAAAATTGTTTAGCTTGATGGGCAATTTTAATTAACGAATAAAAAATAATTGAAAATTGACACCATTGTGGTACAGCATTTGACTGTTATTGCTATGGTTTTGGAATCAATCTTCACACAGGGAAATAAAGTTATTTAAACTCTTTCTTCGCTTAAAACGAAGCGTAGCGTCGAATTGTAACTTATCAAGGTGGTAAAAGAGAACGGAGTGTTATGACTCTAGGTTAACTTTGCCTAATAGTTGTAAGCATAATGTGATAACAACTGGCTGCAAATAAATGTACGGCAAGAAGTCTATATGCTACGTATGTAACGTAAACTTATGTAGTTGCTGGCGGCCATTGACAGCCAAAACACTGAAATGTAACAGTACAAATTTTAGTGTACAGGTTCCTTGGGGAACAAGGGAACATTAGGAGGGGGGAAAACTTGAGCAGAAAAACCGCTTGAATGCTAGTTCGCACATTGGATATTTCTATAGGATTACCCATGCGTAAATATCTAGTGATTGTTAGATTCGTGTTTAATCCTTAATAATAATTGATAAAAATTGTAACCGAAGAAGACATGTAAATGCAAAATATATATACGTTTCGGCTTACGGGACTAAATAAGTAAACTCTTACGTTGTTTTAGCTAAACATGGATACGTAATCATGGGCTTCTTTCTATCTATAATTACATAACACAAGAAATATTTGAAAATGTTCATACGTAACAATTAATCTTTATCACTGAAATATTATAGTTATATAAAGTTAAACCATTGGAAACAAATAAGTGTACGTCTTTAACAAAAAAAAAATCCGAAAAAATAAATTACTTGGCTTCTAAGAACATTCAAATATCCTTCTAAGGATTCGTTCTACAACTAATTGGTTCTGACCAAGATATTATATTATAAGACTTTTTATGTTATGCCTATGTAGAAAAGTAAGTGACTTTAAACAGTTTAAACAGGCATGTTATAGAATAGGAGACGGTCAACAAATTGATACGATTGGGAAGTTCCAGTACCCGAGACTTACGAACTCGTCTATTCCATTCTCTTCTATCCAGATACTCTTTTATTATTTTTTTTATTACTGGAGAAGCGGAACAACGGAAAATACTACCAGAGGGTTCAGGTCGTAATGTTTAATCATCGATATTGTATTTTCGACTATATTATTACAACTAAGGTCTTCCACTATCTTACCAAGTTGCCACTAACTCTTACTTAATTAATTATTTTTGCCATTTTTTCTATCAATATATCTAGATCACCTTAGTTGGTTTTCGTCCATTATTACTTGCTAGTACCTGCGATTCTGAGTGCCTCTCCACTGCAGATACGGTCAGCTAGCCTGACTACGCACATTTACAGCATACATATTCTTTTAACCATTCTCTGTAATATTGATGTCTCGCTCCCGTATACCAGCGTCGGTACCGGCACTGCAGAAGTACTGATGTTTCGCCGTCTCATCAATCCACCTATCAAACTTACTTTATTTTCGTCTTATATCTTTACTAAACAATTAGGTTTGCATGTATGTATATATGTATGTATACGATAATTTATGTGTGATGAAATTGTTTACGTTGTTCGTCTCTTTGTAGCGCTTTCGAGAATTTTTATATGTTGTCTAGATAAATTCATTTTGAGCGATACTACTAGCTGACAATACACAGTGAATGTAGACGAAAATTTAATTTCACGCTCTTATTGAATACCGCCTGAAAAAGACCCTTTACTTTAGGCAACGCACAAGCTTCCAACATGTCTATTCTTACCATTGGTTCTCATATTAGTGATATTGTATGAATGAGTTTGGATGTTTTCCTGTTTCTTAGTATAAACAGTAAATGGGTGTATGAGTACGTGAAAATATAAATAATGAGCTTAGAAATGCTTTCTTCTCTAAAACAGAGTAGGCTGGAAAACACCGGAGCTAAATACCACTTTCTTTGTATTACTAAAGTGAGTAAATCATTCCTCAGAAAAAAGATGGAGTGTATGATTGTAAGTACTGTATATAAAATAAAAAATAATACATAATGCAGACTGTGTAGGGTGGTGATGCGATTCATCATTGAGGTATCTATTGCTGTGCGTGGGTTTCCTAAACAGTTATCTATCGTTGGCAAATCGTTGTTTCAGAGAGCCCACCACCTCTGCGACGCTACCTCTGCGACGCTGAATACTTCGCCCTTACTTCGTAAAAACAAGGTGCCAGTTTCCCGCCAGCGTTGTCAGAATACTAACAAGCCACACATGAAGTTGAGAGGCCGCCAGCACTTTTACCATACCATACCATGAAGGTTGTTACTCCCTTACAGACAGGATCGGCAATATCTTAATAAGAGCTTCTGTTAATATAATAATAAAACTTAACAAGAATATGTACGAGTAAAGAGTAATATTTACTTGCAGTCTGCAGGTGTATACAAACTCGACTGTGACTGTGCTTATCATATATGGTTCAAACAAAGAAGAGCTTCGATGTTAGGGTTAAAGAACACATCTCCGATGTTAAAAATGGCCATGTATCAAAATTAGCAGTGTGTGAGCATAGTAGAGCGGTAGTTTGATATAATAATTATGTCAACTCATTTTACCCGTGACCACGAACTACTGTAAAGAGTTCGAAACGTCGGGTTTCCAATATCGTTTGTAAATCATTATATACGATTAATTCGCTTAAACTCATTTTATTTAAAATGTACAACAATTAATTTGTTAAGTCGTTTTTACGAGGATACTCGCAAACTAATGAAATGTGTGAGAATTCGCCGACTGCTTTTAATAATTTTTTTAAAACCTAAACGTTTCGAGAAATAGACTTTCGTTGACGTAGCTTGCTTATATTGTAATTAAAACGATTTGTCTGCATAGCATTACTTTTATATATAGCATCATGTACATGGAAGGGTAGGCAAGGGGCAACTGGGAACCTTGTGTTAAGACATTGTTTTTGTCAAGAGAGCGAAGAAATGAAAACATTCAGTATTTATTTTAAAATATTAATTATTTCATTTCATCGAGTGGGGATCGAACCCATAATCCTTTAGAGTCGCTTGCGTTTGTGCTCAAATTATATTATTTAGAATTTTAACATCACATATATTTATACAAATTTATCAGAATTGGACATAGCAAGGTTGATAAAGTTAGTATAATAATTATTTAGCATTTTATTTCCATTTTCTACACTAATTTCTACTACAAATGTAAAATTTTGAGTTAAATTATCCTGTATTATGTATTTTTACTGTATAAGTATTCAAATAGCAATATGAAATATTTGAATATTATTTTGAGTTCATAGCGAGACAGCATGGGAAACTCGATTGTTCTATCTGGATAAATAGGTATTTTTCAGTTTAACACTCTAATTGGGAGGATAGGCAGAAGAAAATTGGGAACCCAGTGTTAAGACACTATTCCATTCCTCACTTTCCGCTGAATTTAGAGGCATTGCGTGTTAAAAAGCGGAACCCAACTCCGCGCTTTGTCTAATTATTACCAGCGCGAAGAAATTAAACTATTTAATATTTAATTTCTTTGAGTAAATACCGAAATCAAAGCCTGTCGCGTTTCCAGTCACACGTTTATACCTCTTCGACACGACAGGCTAAATATTTTTATTTGTTGTCTTGATGAGACGATTTTTTTTATGGAATTAGCCATTCAACACCAACTAACGATAGTAACCTTATATACTATAGTTAAAAATACGATATATTAAAATATAATTATCGAAACGGCCTTTTGCTAGATATCTGAGTATATTCAAGGTATATTGACGTTACGACTCGACCTTGACTTTTTTTCTACCTCAGCTATGTAGAGATGGAAGTCGTCGAAAGAAAGAGCGCTTTCTACATATTAGGCTGAAAGTAGGTCGTAAATTATTCCAGTGACGCTTCAACTATATTCGTTGCTTCAACTATGTACTTATGTAGTACGTAGGTTTGAAGCTTTCAAAGCATGTGGAAGAATTTTCATTATATAATTAGAAGAAAATTTTAAAAAGAAACTAATTAATTATTTACTTAAATCATTAAAAAATTTGGCGCAGAGGCACAAGGGTGCGACTGTTAGTAACAGCTTGTGGGTTCGATGCCCATTCGGGGAAAATAAATATTTAAAATGCATGCACGCAATGTTTTAAATCAGGCGAAATGTGAAAATCGGGGGTACCTTAATAAAAAAACAGAGTGTTTAAACACTAGTTCTACTTCCCAAGTTCCGTTTGCCTATCCTGCTATACGCAGAAACAGCGTGAAGTTAAACAATGTATTTACGTTATGCAATTAAATTACTTTAATTTTTTCAAAAAATGTCTTGTTTTTCATTAATTTTGTTGTTTTTAATTTTGTTAAACTTCTTATTTGGATAATATCGAAACGGCAGTACATGTTTAAAGATAGACAGATAGATATATAATAATAATATTCAGATATCTGATAAATTCAGTCAAAGCTAATTTTATACAAAATGCGAATTCGGTATCTCATCTGTACCAAATGACTATAGTCAATATGCTGACCTATAATGAACTTATTGAACAAACATAACGAATATTTACTTTCTTTTTTCATTTCTAATTTACTTAATTTTGCATCTAATGAAATTACAAATATTTTACCACTGTATGTATGTTCGAAGAACGAGGCCGTCATGGTATAGTGGTATGGGTTTTGACTGTAAATACGACGGTAGCTACTTTGTTTCCTATTCAGAGGAATGAAGTATTTAACCCTAGCGGGGTAGGCAGAGAGTACAGAGCGCACAAACGCTACGGTCTCGGCATAACTATTTTGCCCCGCTCACTGTCATCGACCAACTCATACATGCCCTCCGAGGGATCCTTATGCTTTTTACGTGACTTTCCTCCAGTATCGTCGAAACTGTTTTTTCGAAAGTCAACCAAGGTCTTTCCGTCCCTCTATACCTTAAGTAAATATTTAAAGTTTTCATTTCATCCTCTGGTAACGAGTCAAAGCGTGGCGTTGAGCTCTGCCACTCAACATGCAATAGACACCCCGAGCGTAGCGAAAGTTGGGATCAGTGGTGTTTTATTGCGTAAATAAAATATAAAGATTTAGTAGGAGGATCTGGCCACAGACTAATACTCAGCTTCGCGCTGTATCCCGCACATAGCAGGGTAGGCATAGGAGGGTATTTGGGAACCTAGTGTTAAGACACTCCGCTCCACTTTTCTCCATTTTCCGCCGAATTTGAGGCATTGCGTGTTGAGTGGCGGAACTTGACGCCGTGTTTTGCCTTGTACCAGAGCGAAGAAATGAAAACATTAAATATTTCAATTGAAAATGTTAAATATTTCATTTCTTCGAGTAGGGATCGAACCCAGACTGAACTGTCGGTTACAGTTACTGCCACTGCGCCACGACAGGCCTCGTCAGTTTCCAGTACCCTTTATATATATTTAATATATATGTGCCTGTATATCAGTCACAGAGTAATACACAGGCACATATATATATATATATATATATATATATATATATATATATATATATATATATATATATATATATATATATATATATATATATATATATATATATATATATATATATATATATATATATACATATATATATATATATATATATATATATAAATATATATAAAACCAATACACTGAGTGATATTTTCAGTTAATATCACATACTAACGAGATGAAATTAATGTAACAAGGGAAGCGAAGCGCTAAATCACGTTGACCCTTTTAAAATTAGTATTATAAATGAGCCCCACCCAGAGGACTTATAAAGTGAATTATGTCGTAATACTTTGCGTAAATATATTATCAAAGATTATAGCTCAAAAATTATAAGCTTTGAGCTTTGAAAAATATTTTTTCTGCAATTTTTTTTTGGGTTCCGTGCCTCAAAGGGTAAATCCTTACTTTGTTGGGTGTCTGTTCGTTTGTCAAGACGAACTTGGGATTTCGTCTTAGCATTAAATTCTCTAGTTGTCACTGCCTATCCTGCCATGTGCATATATATAATTATTACTAACAGTAAGTTAATCACAAAAAGCAAATACTCCGTATTGACTATTGATTATACTGTCGTATTTCAGTACAGATAAGGTTTAGTGTAATTAACTTGTCCATGCGGATTAATCTCAATGGTTGGCTTAAGAGATTTACCTTCTGTTATAGGAATTAATTCGTTATATAAAAAATGAAGTTACATATAAAAACGACTTATTTAATAGTGGAAAGTATATATCATTTCATTTATTAGAGACAATTTAATTTGTATTTAGATATATCTAATAACTGAGTATACTTAGATTAACTCTGTATATACAAATTTATTATTTAACAATATAGAATTTTTTTGTACCAACTATCATCATTTCCATTTCTTATATGACAACTTCTTGAAAGACTCCGTTGTCCCTTTTTCGTCCGCATTTTGCTTGTTGAGTTACATTAACGGTACTTTGCTATGTAGCAACAACGCAAAAATAAAAATAATAAATATTTTATACACCGGAGTGGGAATCGATGCTAAAATCATAGTAGATCTACAGTCACACGCTTGTGCTAATGCCACGACGCCCTCAATCCAAGATATATAATTGGAAGTAAATGAGTCATAGTACTTTTTTTACGTTTTGTCACACTTAATTACGTTTGCATTTGATATGCAATATCCCATTGGTCTCCGTGAGCAAAAGATTTTCGAGAAATCGAAATTGATGCCAAATTTCAAGTTTCTAAGCTTTTGCCGGCGCATTGTCTATAATGTAATCAGTAACGGAATGCCCTTATGCATATAAACGAATACTATGCAATAAATATTGGCAATTAAATCATTGAATTCTAGATCATTTAAAGAAAACATCTTTTCAAACCCTTAGTTACATTTCTTTTTGAAACGTTTCTACCAAGAAAAGAACCCGATTATAATATTTTTCTAAGAAGTTCAGCCCGTCGCCGACAGATGGCGTTCATGGTCAACTAAGTTTCTTATCTCCTATAGGTTAATGGAAAAGAAATTTTCTATTTCCGCGTACACGATCCAATAAATAAATGACAAACGAGTTATTTAAATGTACGCCTCCGTGGATTCATTCGTTATTGAAGTAGTTAGGTTTACGCTTATTCGCAAGTAGATTAATTGGACGCTTGATTTTTTTTCTTCTCCTTTTTTATCTTTAAATTGTTTTCTAACTTTTTTTAGTAATAAATAATAACATTTATAAAGAAGATGGTAAGAAAAGTTTGAAAAAATACTGTATTTGTCAGTTTAGATAGATGCATAACTATAGGTTAGATAATCTATATATTATATTTATTTATGCTACTTTTATTTTAATTAAATGTCGATATTAACTTAAAAAAAAACTGCAAAAGGATGTTTTTCTACAAATCAGAGAAGGTTTTTTTACGACACTCTTTCTCACTTACCATTCTCTTGTCAAGACGTTGCTTTATGATTGGCGGAATTCTACGCCGTAGTATGTAATATATATATATATATATATATATATATATATATATATAGATATATATATATATATATATATATATATATATATATATATAGTATATGTATATGTATATATATATATATATATATATATATATATATATATATATATATATATATATATATATATATATATATATATATACACATATTATTATTTATATTTTTTATCTTTAAATTGTTTTCTAACTTTTTTTTAGTAATAAATAATAACATTTATAAACAAGATGGTAAGAAAAGTTTGATGGTTAGATAATCTATATATTATATTTATTTATGCTACTTTTATTTTAATTAAATGTCGATATTAACTTAAAAAAAAACTGCAAAAGGATGTTTTTCTACAAAGCAGAGAAGGTAGGCCAAGGCTTTTTTACGACACTCTTTCTCACTTACCACTCTCTTGTCAAGACGTTGCTTTATGATTGGCGGAATTCTACGCCGTAGTATGTAATTTATATATATATATATATATATATATATATATATATATATATATATATATATATATATATATATATATATATATATATATATATATATATATATATATATATATATATATATATATATATATATATATAATCATCATTCGATCAAATGGCTAGTAGAGATCGAACCAAAAGCCATCGCGATTAAAGACACTGCATCTCGATTAGCTAACTTTCCTAATTCATCAAGCTAAATTATAATATGTCTAAATGTTAAACTACGGATGGATAATTTAAAAATTATGTTTACTTTCTATCAATATAACATGAACTTAAATGAAAACTTTACAATTACAATATAAAAAATACTAAAAGACTTTGGATACTATGACATTCAAAAGTTTACTCACGTAAAGCCACATAAGATCCTATAAATAAATTTGTCGTGAGCTTATTCAGACACGTTTACTTTAATGTTCGATTAAAATGTTAAATATCTCGAGCTTTTGGAAAATATATAAGTGACTTTCGTGTACAGAATATGAGAAACTTTTAATAAAATAGTAACTAGCTGGCAAATTTACTAGCGTGAGTTATGATTAACAATATGAAAAAAAAAAAAGAATAAACACATTTTTTCATTATCTAATAATTATCTATTTCTTTAACTAATATTTAAATTTCATACACAGCTTCACGCTGTATACCGTACGTGGCAGGGTAGGCAGAGGGAATTCGGGAACCTAGTGTTAAGACACTCCGTTCCACCTCCGTTCCCCACTTTCCGCCGAAATTGAGGCATGGCGTGTTGAGTGGCGGAACTCAACGCCGCGTTCGCCTTGTACCAGAGCGAAGAAATTAAATATTTAAATTGAAAATATTAAATATTTCACTTCCTCGACTGGAAATCGAACCCAGAACCTGTCGGTTACAGTCACACGCTTGTGCCGTTGAGCCACGACAGGCCTCAATATCATTATATACTATTATATTTAAATTTCAAATTAAACTATGCAAGCTGTCTTGCTTTTTTCAGGGTAGGTAGAGAAAAAGTAATGTTTAGACGTTCTGTTCCCCAATTTGCTTAAATTTTTATGACATTGCGTAACATAACACTGCGTTTTTTTCTTGTTTCCAGAACAATTCGATTTCTTTTGAGTGGCATTCGAACCCAGAACCGTCGCGTTCAATATTAGATGTGGTTCAAATGTGTGACAATGATGTTATGCCTATATATTTACATAATTCTCTTAATTTCTTATGGGATTCACATTTAACAGTATTTTGAAATTTTGTCAAATTTTATACCTACAAGTATTTCATCCAGAGCGATTAGGCCTCTAGTGGTTTACATGTTTTATAAACAATGTGGTCTCAGTAATTTTGTAGTAAATATATATAATTATATATCAAATTGCATTTAAGATTCAAGAATATAGTAAAATTCCTTGGCTGAGACGAATGCCAATTTGAATCTTCAGATATTTAATCTACTCATATTGGACTATTCATATGACAACTAACACCCTTTTAATAGATCATAAAAAGTACAATGTTAAACTAATATCATGCATTTGTGTTCGCAGCCGGCGCGTTATTGCTATCGCTCTCGGTCCCTGCTCTGAATGGCAAACGAGACGGCACTCGAATGCTTAATTTGCTATTTGACGTTTCAGCTTCTGATGTTACCTTCCGTATAGATTATTATCATATATTGTATTTTATTCAGGTATATTTTTATTTTAGTATAATATATACAAAGTGCAGTGTTGAGTAAAACCATGTTAGGTAGTATATACTTGATAACTATATATATATATATATATATATATATATATATATATATATATATATATATATATATATATATATATATATATATATATATATATATATATATATATATATATATATATATATATATATATATATATATATATATATATATATATATATACATATATAGTTATCAAGTATGTACTTTGTATATATACATAAATACATAACCATATAAACCCATACTCGTATACCAATAAAGACGGTAGAATACAAGAAAAACAATTCCACATACATATACAAATCCATAATTCATTTATTATTATCATATATACTATAATGATATTACATTATGGTCCCGTGAAAAATAATTCTTTCATTCGGTGCTTGAAAGCCTCGTGGGCAGTAGCTCTTTTAATTTCTTCCGGCAAGTCATTCCATAGCTTGACTTCTGCAACTGTAAATGAGTTGGCCATGAAATCCGAAGTGTGGCTGGGTGTAGAGAGGGTGATATTACATTGGGATCGCAAGGACTTATTATGGAGGTCGGAAAAGAAAGAAAAGTTGGAGGACAGGTAAGAAGGAGAATTAGGATTAAAAAGAATGGAGTAAAGTAAACAAAGGACCCTAGACTTCCTACGAGCGACTATCGACATCCAACCAAGCTGCTTCCTGCTGCTTGCTGCAGACGATATATGATCATACTTGCGTAGTTTATAAATAAATCGTCTTCTTTCGACGGGGCAATTATTAAAACCAACTAAATCGTGAAAAATTTGTAATAATATTAATCATTTACAGATTCAGAGTTAAGAAAGAGTGTTAAAAATATAAAATTTGTATATCAAGCACTTTATATTAAGCCATCAGAAGATATTTTCCCAGTGAGATTTGCCATCAGAAGGTTATTGAGTAATGTCTCAGCAACAATAAGATCAATAATTATGAAATTGGCACTACAAGATCGTTATTTATAAAATTTCGAAAAATAGATGATCTTGCTCCATAAAGTCCTGACAGTACGGTGGATGTTAGGCTGATAGCAGTATATTCGTGAAATTTTATTGAGTTTTACGTAAAAGCTACTAGTTTGAAGCTCTATTCCGCTTATAGCATAGTAAGCAGAGAGAACCTAGTGTTGAGACACTCTCTTTCCACATATACCTCTAGTCGTAATTAAATATCGTTCTTTGTGTAAGAAAAATGCATTAGTAAATATTGTTAAAGTTCAACTTTTGAACTTAAATATTTCACAAAGCACCACTCATAATGATAATAATAATATACTATAATTAAGCAAATTGAAAGCTATATAAAGCGCTATAAAAGTCGTTAAATACGTCATATACATAATGTGTGTGTATTACTCCATAATATGAAATTGTTGAACTCATAAATAATTCATGATCGAGGTTTTGTAAACAAAGTTTAGCGTACATAGAATTATTAAGCAAATATCGCTATAATTTGTTCGATAAAATCAATTATAATAAAAGATAACAAAAGTTATCAGTTATTCAGTTAGCATGTGTATATATGGTTGTACGTTCTTAACTTGGAGACTTATTGGATATTTTTTTGGCATCACACTTAAAAAAACATTTTTCTGGTGGAGGGAGATAAAAACACTTGCCAGTTGATTTTTGAGATATATTAAGTAGCGTAGATCAACACCGCGCTTCGTCATGTTACTGGAGCGTCAAAACGAAGCAAATTCAATTTTCCAAATGGAAATCCAACAACGTTCATTGGCATAAACTGTGCCACAACTGGCTGTCACGAAGAAGGTTAAATATTATAACATTTTGTAAAGTTACCAATTATATAGAATACCTATACAAATGTCTCTAATTGAAAGATATATTGCGTCACGATCAGCCACTCTACAAATAGATTGTGTCCAAGTGTCCAGTGTCACTGAAAAGTTTTCGAACAGAGGTTTGTCATGACATTGTTAATACACCGCATCATAAACGCATTACATTATCACCAGTTTCCAAGTGAACAGTTCGGATACAATTTCCATATACTTACAAACACAACTGACACACAAAAAAACCGTTTAGTTCCGGTACAAGCTTTAATGTCTGACATTTAAGGCTTTTATGTTTGTGACGGTATTCCTGTCGTAGTCTAATCATGCCATGAAAGAGTTGAGGTATTTAAATGGCTTTTTTTACCTTATTTAGCTTCATTTTAACTATTAAAACACTGATATTTTACATATATTTTTTGGATCACGCTGTATCTCCCTCACAAAAAAAGGAACATACATGGAAATCTAATATTAAGAAACTTTGTTCTATTTTTTAAGTGTAATTCCACAGTTCGGAGAGAAAATATAAAATTTAAAAGCATATAACACGCAGCAGGATTTGAACATGTGTTCAATTTGTAAAAGTTAAATTAGCTTAAATAAATAGCATTGTCTCTTGCCAAACGATAATTCTAACGAATTGTCTTTGGATAGCGCAAGCAGAGCGCTTGGACGGGTTCCAAGAATTGCGGGTTCAAATCCTGCTATGTTAAATTTTTTAAACGGTTTTTTATTTAGTAAACTCTGTCCTAATTACTTAATTAATTAATTGCACTAATATTATTTCAAATTATTTATATGCATTAAAATAATTGGTATAATTTACCTGTTTTTTTATTATTTATTATTTTTAACCTTTTTTATAAAAGTACAATATACATATTATCTAACAAACTGAAAACGTTTGTGACGATGTTACAATCATTCTTAACATTATATTACAATTTTATTAATATAATTCACTATTATTAACTAAATACTTTTTTAAAATGATTTTGATATTTTCTCTTTTAATAGTATTACTTAAGTTTAAAGGAAGACTATTAATTAACCTCGGTACGAGGTAGGCTGACGTGCGTTCACTCTCTCGTTTTGAGTGATAGAACATTATAAAGCTTAGTTGCTCAGAGCGCTTAGACGGTTTCCAAAAGGCGCGGGTTCAAATCCTGCTATGTTCAATTTTTTATACGCTTTTTAGTTTAGTAAACTCTGTCCTAACTACTTACTTAATTAATTGCAATCATATTATTTCAAATTATTTATATGCATTAAATTAATTGGTATAGTTTACAATATGTATAAAGCATTATATACATATATATAAAGCTTAAGTAAATCAACCGGCTAATCGTAACTTAGTAAGATGACGAGGGTTCGTTGATTTATGCTGACAAATTTTAAAGACACTCATGCCCTTCGTCCATTTTAACTCCTTAAAGTTGGCCAAAGTTAGCCAATTATTAATTTTGTGAGTAGTTTGTTTATAGTGGCTAATTATTATGTAAGGTAAATATTTTTTCTTTGTTTCTTTCTTTCTTTCTTTCTTTCTTTCTTTTTTTCTTTCTTTCTTTCTTTCTTTCTTTCTTACCTTCACGCTGTATCCCGCACGAGGCAGGGTAGGCAGAGGGAACCTGGGAACCTAGTGTTAAGACACTCCGTTCCCCACTTTCCGCCGAATTTGAGGCATTGCGTGTTGAGTGGCGGAACTCAACGCCGCGCTCCGCCTTATTACCAGAGCGAAGAAAAGAAACATTAAATATTTAAATTGAAAATATTAAATATTTCATTTCCTCGACTGGGGATCGAACTCACAACCAGTCGGTTACAGTCACACGCTTGTGCCGCTGCGCCACGACAGGCCTCATTTTTTTTTGCAAAAATATTATTTATGATAAATTATATATAATTTATTACTTACGAGAGCCGTTTGTACATATGCTTGTGACAGGGATAAGAATCATTTAGTATTTTTATTTCCTCACTATGGTACTGAGGCTGAGGCTGAAAGATAACATACATTACCGTCATTTGACACGCATTGCCTCAAGAATGTGCGGAAATTAGATAACCGGAAGTGTTATAATGGAGAACAGAACGCGTTAACACAGCTGTGCGTTACTTCCTATATGCGGTATACATCATGATAGCTTCATAATAAAAAAAAAACAGAACTATATACGATACGATAAAATATAAAATACAAAAGTAGATAATAAATATAATATAATTACGTATATTAATATAATTATGTTAATTAATTTTTGACAGAAAAACATTGTCTATTAAATCTAAGATCAGATAGATAATCTGACTGAAGCCACGGCTGTGGGTTGAGAGTGGTTATTATTATTATAGGTTATTACATTACTATAAACTAAGAGAAGAATTAAAAAAAACTCTTTTAGTATAAATACTTTTAAAAAGCTGGTTAGGTGCGAATCAGACTCGTCCACTGAGTGTTCCGTACTTATTTTAAGATTATAAGTCAACAGGAACAACATAAAAGAAATTAGAATTTAAGATAAATTACAAATGAGCTATAAATTTATGGTAGGAATACTTTTTATTTATAAAATAAATATAAATTTTATGTAGGTCCTTTTTCTTTTATAAGTAAGTTTTAACTTCTTGCTCAATATTTACGTATGCTATCATAAGAGAAATGATCTTATAGACAAACAAATTAACCATAAAAGAGATCGTTCTTCTTGAGGTACAGAACCCTAAAAATCTAAGAAAAACATTTTTGGACTAAAGAATCGTTCACAACAAATTGTCATGCTGATGTTTTTGTATTTTAGCGTTTTCATGTCAGAAAACACCACGTCTCATTCATCAAAACATCGCGACGCATAAAGGAACACCAAGTATTTGAATTTTAGCATGCATGTACATACATAATGGTTTTGTAATTATTTACCCTTTATTAACGAAGTTGAACTGTTGGTTAACTTTAACTTTAGAAATTTTGATAGCCAAAGTCGTTAATTAAACATCACGTCACTTTGATCCCCAAACTATGAAACATTTACTGGATATATTTTGTGAATAAACACTTGTGTATAGCTGGAATTAATAATGCTTCAGTGTTACATGATTTCATACAGTATTTCAGTTTTAAACTTCATTCCGCATACAAGACTACTCTCTTGTCGCAGAAACAATCTAATAATGACAATGCAGTGAGAACTTGGGAACGTAGTGTTAAGACACTACATTCCACTCCCGTTCCCCACTTTCCACCGAATTTAAAGCATGACGTGTAGAATAGCGAAACTCATCGCCGCGGTTTGCCTTGTACCAGAGTGAAGAAATAAAAACATTAAATATTTAAATTAAACATTTTAAATATATCATTTCCTTGTTCAGTGGGGATCGATCCCAGAACCTGTCGGTTACAGTCACACTGCGCGACGATAGGCTTCAATTCCTTTCAAAATCCTTTTAATACCAACAATAAGAATATGAATCAATCTTTGCTAATATTATAAAGCTGAACAACATTGTGTCACATTACCAACCCTTCTTTTCTTAATATGAAAATGTGTGTATGAGGAGAACCGTTCTTTAGACATGGGTCGTATGGTCTTCTGAAGAATTTTATTCAATTTACTAATCTTTATATCTCTACTAATCTAATTATCTCTAAGGAACTATTGATTTAATTTGTGAAATCCATGTTATATCATATAGTTCATTTATTGAAACAGGTTATATCGTGTTAAGTTGTGTTAAGCCAAAACTCCCGCTCAAAGGTGCTTAAAGTACCAACACTACTAGACAATCTATGGGTTATGAAATTATATAGCGTTTGTTTAGTAGAACGCATTGATCTTAGGAAGTACTTTTTCTGTTCAGATTTAAAAATCTTATATGGATAGTCCATTTATGGAGGATAGCTGCATATTTTGTCACATTAATTGAACTTAGCTTCACGCTGTATCCAACATACGGCAGGATAGAGGGAACTTGGGAACCTAGTGTTAGACACTCCATTCCTCTTTCGTTCCCCAATTTCCGCCGATTTCCCGATTCAAGGTATATAATGTTGCGTGGCGCATTAATTGTTTTATTGAAACCTACTGTGGCTGCGGCAAAATTACTTTGTGCTGCAACGGCACAAGCGAGTTCCGAAACTAGACGGTTATGGGTTCAATTCTCTTTTGAAGAATTAATTGCTTACATACAATGCCTTAAAAAAGAGGGTAGGCAGAGGAAATCTAGTATTGGAACGTATTTATAATATATTCTATTGGTCCTGAATATGAAAAACAAAGTATGAAAATAAAAAGAAACCATATGTTTTTTTGGGAAAAAAAAATTATCACACACATTTTCTACCCACAGCATATAAGATGACATATGGCAATACCAAAATGTACTTAAACCATCTATGGCATACGTACACTCGTTTTGAACCTAAATACGTAGAAATTGGTATTGACTACACGTTATAATTGTTTATTTGCTTACGAGCTCAAGCATATCGAGCTTACACATACGAAGTTCCATGTTGCGTGAAACGATACGATCAAAGATAAATTACATATTTACATTTCCTACACAAATGTAAAGATCAAGGTGAAGTGAACCAGGAAACATGTAGAAATAAATATTTGTGAAAAAGTAAAATTATGTTAATGTTTAATAAAACTTTTTAGATTTAAATGTGAGTAAAATTATTAAAAGTTCTTAAAGAACTTTCTCTAATTCTTCTTTAAATAATTCATTTACACGAGATCATTTTATAATAGCCATAATATATGTGGCCATTATACATTTATTTGTGGCTTAGTTAGGAAGTTACAATTTTTTTAAAAGAATATATGATGATGAAAACGACGAAGTATCTCTCTGGTTTCGCTCTACCTACCCTGGAGAATATGGAATATACCTTGAAGTAAAAAAAATAAAATAACAATAAGTAACATATAAATAACAATTCATCATCATCATGAGCCTGTTTTCATCCACTGCTGGATAATATAGACAAGAAATGTCTCTTCCATGGCAATCCTCTGAGCTCGTTCTTCTGTTCTTTACATCCAGCCTGTTCCGGTCTTTAGTCGAGACCACACCTCAATATCAATATATAAAGTATCAATTTATTGTAACTTTAAAACTATATAAACCGTAGTTTTGGAACATAAAAGACATGAATTATGCACGCTGCTTTTTTCCAAACACTACTGTAACTTTTTCAAACTTATAAAAGAAAAATAATAACTGACGTACGAAATAAGAATTGCAGTTAAATTGCAAAGTAGAAGGTACCAGGCCACGTAGCGTATAACCTATACAATGAACCGATCAAACAAAATCATCTATAAGCGGACTCAACTGCATAAAAATTCACGAAAATTACGAGTAACAACTAAAGCCGCTCTGTCAAGAGAGGGACAACAGACAACTATAACTATTTATATTCCTTTTATAATCTAAAAATACAATATGAACTGTGTGCAGTTACAGAATAAAAATTAGCAAATCACAATTGTCACTAAATTATTAAGGTCAAACTAAAGTGACAAACTCAAATTCATGCTGTTTCAGTACTAAACTCATTAATTTGTTGTCATTGCAAGTGACTGGCATTCAATAATTAATTAAGATCCTTCAGTGGATTTGAATATGGAATGAAAGATAGTTTGCTTTCTACAATTTACCTATATATATATATATATATATATATATATATATATATATATATATATATATATATATATATATATATATATATATATATATATATATAATATATATATATATATATATATATATATATATATATATATATATATATATATATATATATATATATATATATATATATATATATATATATATATATATATATATATATATATATATATATATATATATACAATTTTATTCAAATTGGTAGGCAAACTTGGTAAATATTAGTTGGTTTTACTCGTAAAGGTTCAGGGTAATATTTTTTTTTTAAACTCATACGTAGATAATATTGCATGACATGCTGCTGAATATACCAGTAACTACATATAACAATTAACCACAGATATATTTCTAGAGCATTGATTACACGCTGAATGAAAATAGAATTCAATTGTTTTTGCAAACAGCATTATTCAATAATAAACATGGTTTCCATTTCACATTTATATTTTTCATACGAATTATATTACAGATACTTATACATATTGTGGTTAACTAACAAAGCCATGTGAACTCATTTCCAATCGTCACCAGTGTATATAGTGTGTTCCAATGACCAAATTAAATGGACCAACTTTTTTTGTTACATCGGGAAGATTTTTGTTACTTATAAGAAAAGAAAAGATAGACAGAGGGAACTTAGAAACCTAATGTTAAGACACTCCGCTCCGTTCCTAATTTTGCACCAATTTAGGGCTTTCGTGATTAGTGGCAATACTCAACGCCGTGCATTTACTCATTTGAAAATATTAAATGTATAATATCTTCGTATAAGAATCGAATTCACAAACTGCCGAATTTTCAGTCACATGCTTGGACTTGGTTTTCTTTCATCAATTTACTATCCAATGATGCAAACATGATCATTTGACGCTGTATACCGTATACCTATAGAAAGGTGGACAGAGATAATTTGCACCAAACTTTTAACGTTTGACGTTTGTTTCAGTGGTGTTTACAGTACGACTCTAATCCACTGAGAGATAATTGCCAATTCATTGGAATTCCTACTTGGTGATATAAACGATTTTCTTTCCTTTGATGGCGGTGTTTCAATATTAAAAAATGTCTCATATTGGACAATGTGCAGGGAACTGAGTCGCTAATTTCTGTCTGCCTACATATAATGCATATCGTCGTGCGAGATACAGTGTTAGGCAAAAAAAACAGTAAATGATTACAATTTTCCTGTCATAGCGCAGCGGCACAAGCATGTGACTGTCACCGATAGTTTATAGGTACGATCCAAACAATACAAATATTTAATTATTTTAAAATGACATAATAATATTGAAATATTTTTATTTCTTCGCACTGGTAACAAGGCAAAGCGTGACGTTGAGTGCCGCCACTCAACACGTAAAGTCTCAAATTTGACGGAAAGTAGTAAATGGAAGTGTAACAGAGTGTCTTAACACTAGGTTCCCAAGCTCCCTCCTCTTACCCTGCCACGTGCGGGATACAGCGTGAAGATAGAAAAAATATATTTTCTAAATGTTTCTGCAGTATTAATTACTTCTTTATTCTTTTTAATCACAACTTTTTTTCCTATCTTTTACTAATAATAAATCAAATGAATAGTACATTTTGAAATGTTGATATAAGAGAATAGCATTGAAAGTGCCATTTTCTTTTTCATATGTATTTTTATTTACACTACCGCAATTTGCTCAGCTTTGCTTCCGCCGGATATTTTGGAGTCTATATCCGCAGAAGACAAATATTTTTGTCTTGTTGAAATATTTTTTCCTTTTAACTGTCGATTTCAGGTGAAATATGTATATATAAATATTTAATTTATACTTACTTTTGAACTGTTAGCTCGAAACCAAATTAAATAATTAAAACGAAATAAGTGAGTAGGTTAAGATTATAATGATACCCTCAATAAGGCTATTTTTAGAGTTCCGTACCATAAGGGGAAACGTAAATTATTTAAAAATTTCGCTATTTCTTGAAAGTTTTACAGTTGATATATATCTTTAATTAAATATTAATTGGGATACCTATTTACAACAATCGCTACGGAAACTTTCGTGCATAAATAAGATCCATACTTGGCCAGATAAAACAGCTGTAAAAAAATTAAAAACTTCATAAAGGTCCTGTAAAATTATATTGAAATGTAAAATAAAATGTTAATATTTCACGTAAAGGAAGCCGCTGAGAAACTAGCATGGTATAAATTTAAATATATTAAACTAAAGTTTCACAGGAAAACAAATTTAAATATTTTAAAAGTGTTTTTGCAACGTCTAATACTTTGTTACTTTTAGTATACGTATGGTATGGTACGTATATTCTCTGGTCTGTCATTAGTTATTATTACTCAGATACTTACGACTTGTACCTTGTAATTTGTGAATATTACAAGAAACACCAGGTGCTTTTAACGTCAGTCCTTATTCTTATTCCTTATATATTCCTAGAAATAAAATCTTATACATGGAAATATGTTCTTTATGCTATATCTCAAATAGAAAAATGGGGACGGAAATATTTAAGACTTTTCGATATTCGTGACGTGACGTTTTATGTTGAATGGCGGAAATTAAACGCTCTTAGTTTCATCAAGGATGAGGAAATGAAAATAGTAAATTGCATTGAGTTGGAATCGAATTCACAACCATCACGGTAATAATCAAAGGTAGCGCCACAAACTAGAAGAAATCATTTCCTTGATAAAATACCGTTATTATTAAGGCAACATTAGCCATTTTTTATTTATTCTTACATAGGCTATTATAGAATTTATCTATCATATACGATAGTACTATTTGGAATTGGAAGTAATTTTAAGATGCTTACTCTCCGATGGAGGTTTAAAATAATTTACGTTATGTTTATTGTAACAGTAAAACAATTGTTTTGGGACTTTCTTAGTACGAAAATTACTTCAAGGTACACTAATTCTCAGTATTCATTGATAATATTATTTGTTTTTGTAATGCAGTTAATCATCTTTCAATATCTCTTAAACTGTGTTACATAAATATCTATGTTAATTAATTATAGTAGTCATATAAGATGTTTTTTGGTAAAATTTGACTGGTAAACACTATTTCGTATTTATCGTCTCTAACAGCTGGTAAATACTATTTAATATTTAGAGCGGAATGAAAAAATAAAGGTAATTAAGTAAAAAGTTCCTTTATTCGTTTTAACGTTCCCTAGCTCAAGAGCTACAGCACTGCTGAAGATAGAAATAAATGGAGAAATGTTGTTTTTAATGGAAAATGCAGTCCATAACCACGACCACTCCAACAAGAGTGTGTGGTACACTCTTGTCGGAGTGAAAGAAGAAACTAAAAAAAGTAAAAAAAGATCCCCTACAAGGTCACTTTGTTCACCTCGTAATCGCAACATCTGAAGCACGAAAGCACGAAGCCAGAAGTCATCTTACAAATAAAGACAAAATCCGTTATTTAATAGAAAAAAATATTATAAAAATTATATATATCTGTATTTTATAAAATTAAGTGTAAGTGTAAGTTCTCTTCTATTATAGGTTGTATGTCCAGTTGACTTGCAATCCTAAAATTGATACGGAACACTTTTTACATTATCAGAAAAGAGAAAATTAAATTATAAATATTACAAAAAAAGAACACGTTGTTTTGCTACTTACCGCATGACGTCCATACAAAAACGAAGATAATTTAATTATAGTTCTTCCAATCATAGTTGACTATGTGACTAATAAAACAAGAATAATTCAAAAGTTATACACGACATCGAATCAAAATGGCAATTCAACGGGAAAGCAATTTGTATTTGCGAATACAGTTCACAATTTCATTATAGATCTTTTCCACATTACTGCTACCGATATTTATTTTGGATTGAAGGACGTCAGCCTTAGTACCCTGATGTTTACTAAAATTGTACGGTATTTACGTTTTATATAACGATCGAGTGGAAAAGTAAGAAAGAAGTGAAGGATTTTATTACTTTACACGGGAAATTAGAAACCTAGTGTTAAGACACTCGCGTTCCAGAAAGAAGAAATGAAATTATCAAATATTTATTTAATCTGAAAATTTCGTCAAGTGCGGATGGAACCCACAACCTTTCATTTACAGTCACATGCTTGTGCCGCTGCGCCACGACAGGCTTCAGGCCTCGGTTTTATTACTGTATTCTATATTACGGGCTTTCATTTGCGTTTTCGACCCTGTGGTCAAATGTAAATAGCTAAGAGTTCTATATGATGGATTTTAAAAGTCCGAAGTAACGCTGATTGTGTTATGAGATAATGTCCTGTGATAGTTAAATCCTGTAGGCTTTCCTAGATAAAAGAATAATCCATAACAAAATATTTTTGAAGTGAAAACTTCTTTAGGCGCGTTGAGCGTTTTGGTAGAGGGTAAAATCCTCGGTACGCGTCACCGACATGCTAATGATAATAGTATATCTATCGCTATGGAGACCCAGACTAGCGCACGCGCAGTAGCCTGTGTACACGTATACACTAATACATCGACTATTTCTGACTGTATTATGTGCGCGTTGGACGATTTTTGGATAAGTATAATTTTGTAAGTCACGACAACGATGTAAATAATGAAAATAATGTTCAAACTTGAATTCATTGAAATTCGTGTAAATATAAATACTATGTATAATTAGGATAATTGTATATTAATTATTTTTTCAACCACTTTGTATTTATATTTTGTTCATGATTTGTTTAACCCATCATATGTAACTAATAAATAAAACATAAAAAAAATCATATAATTTTTGCATATAGTTTTAATTACTCTCAACTTAATAGTTCCGTTTTCACTTCTATCGGCAGTCCCACAACTGCTGTTAGTTTTTTTTTTTTCGATTAACCCTGATCGTGTCATTTATTTTAGTGACCAAAAAACAAACTTTTAAAGCACGCTTTGCTACATTTGTGTATATAATCAGCTTCACGCTGTATGTGTGCTTCAACGCCGCGCTTTGCCTTGTTACCAAAGCGAAACATCAGAGTATAAAATATTTCACTTTTTTAAGGGGGGGTCAAACTCACAACCTGTCGTTTACAGTCACACGCTCCACGACAGGTCTCAAATTGTCGATGATTTGTCTATATAATAATAATAATAATAATAATATATAAAATACACACTGAAGCCTGTCGTGGCGCAGCGGCACAAGCGTGTGTCTGTAATCGACAGGTTCTGGGTTCGACCCCAGTCAGGGAATTGAAATATTTAATATTTACTATTTAAAATAATTAATGTTTCATTTCTTCGCTCTGGTAATAAGGCAAAGCGCGGCGTTGAGTTCCGCCACTCAACACGCAATGCCTCAAATTCGGCAGAAAGTGAGGAACGGAAGTGGAACCGAGTGTCTTAACACTAGGTTACCGGGTTCCCTCTGCCTACCCTGCCTCGTGAAAAAACAAAAAAAAATACAAAAACATAACAGACACAAAAAGCCAATCATGTAATGATATTTCAATGTATTTCTTTGTCATTAAGAGTTATAGAGACGTAGACGGTTGCGTGTTTAGCCACTGTATTGTCAGACGCACTTTATGGGCCAGGCCCATTTATATGTGTGTATATATATATATATATATATATATATATATATATATATATATATATATATATATATATATATATATATATATATATATATATATATATATATATATATATATATATATATATATATATATATATATATATATATATATATATATAAAATCTTAATAATACTTCTGTCAACTAAGAATATTGTAATTATATACAATATTCTTAGTTGACATCTAATTAAACAATACAAAAACACCTCAACTTCTTTAATTAAGAGTTACATTAAAATTGATTATTTATTGTAGGTAATGTTCAGAAATTAATGTCAGTAAATGAATGACGCGACGTGCCAATGTATTTTATAATATATATTTGATTAATTTATTCCAGATAAACAGTCTAGGGCACATTGTATATCTTAAAATAATTATACAGATAGTTACAGTTAGTGATAAATTTCAGTTGTCTAATTGAATCAGTTCGGTCTCTTGGAAATACCGATGTGAGAACTCAATTTGCTTTAGAACTTGTATTATTTGTCTATAACACATAGAATATAGCTAGTCAACTAAATATTTTCCCTGTTAAACATCATCTTTTAGTTTTAGAGTCGTATAAAATAAACAACTTCTCTCTCCCTCAAGTCCCGCTACGTTCAAATTTTTATACATTTTTTTAAATATATAATTTCTTTTCTCAAATGTGGATTACCGCTTTAAATTGCAAAAATATGTATTAAATATACACAATTCTATTTGCCAAACGATAATTCTCAGGAAATATCTTTGGGTAGCAGAAATTTGTAAAAATCTTCCTACAGAGATGCTAACGATATAATTAAGTTGTACCAAGCGTATAAGATTTTCGTGTAGCTTGGCGATAACAAATGGCTTAGTGGTCAAAGCACTTTTTAAAGACTAGAGAGTGCTTAATTTTTCATACGTTTTCTAAACAATTATTTTCACTTTTCCCCCATTTTCTGTTTTTTAGGATAGAGAGTAATTAATAAGAAGACACTATTCACAAAAAGTAAGAATCATATGGGGGCCAGAGGGCATTTGAAGTCAATCGTAACGCAGTAGCATAACCGTGCGATTATAAGGAGTGAGGTGACAGGTTGCTTATTTAAGCCCCACTCGAGGAAATTATATAATTAATATTTTCATTTTACTAGTTGTGATTAAGAAGTAAGAAGCGCGGCGTTGAGTTCTGCTACTCAATCACGCAATGCTGCCATTTAGTGGAAAATGGAGAATAGAAGTATCTTAATGAGAACGGAGTGTCTTAAAATTAAATTCCCAGGTTACCTCTGCCTACCCTGCTACGCGAGATATAGAAGCTAAAAAATAATTAAATGTGTCTAATAATAATGATTGCAGTAAAAAAGTAATGATTGCAGTAAAAAAAGTAATGATTGCAGTAAAAAAGTTTACTAACTAATAAAGTATTAAATAATAATAATAATAATAAGTAATCCATATTGAATTAGAATAAAAAAAAATGAAGTTCATCATACAAAATTAGATTGCAACAAATTACAGGTACTGAATTAATCACACTTATATTTAAGCCAAGGTTATACAAAACGTTTTCACTTCGTTTGCTCGTTATGTAACATCCAGCAAGTTTCAATATTTTTATTATATTTTACCTTCAATGTCCAAAGTCTTAAACGAAATTGCAAAGTTTTATAATATGTTTATCTAGAGTCCAGTGGTGTCCACCTAATTAAAAAGTTCAATATAATCATCGCTACGTGAATAAAATATGCTTGATAATGTTAACATTTTTGGGAAAAATCGTAATAAAGATAAATCAGTAAATATGAAAAGTTTGCTAGAAAGTTGCCACGTTTGCACGAGGCTTATTAGAATTCAAAATTTAAAATTCAAATATTTTTATTTAAAATAAGAAGTTACATGCTTCGTTTTTAGAAAGTCAAACAATTTACCACCAGTTCACTGAAGTTACTGCCTCAGACCTGAGAAGAACTGGCGAAAGAAACTCAGTCATATCTTTTTTTTTTAACCAAACCTTTTATAATATTAACCTTTACATCATATAATAATTGACAATGATACCTTTGAAACAGCCTGGAGCGAGCATTTTGTTCTCAAGGCGTGTTATCATTTATTATATCGTTAATTTGGTAATAACACAAACGTCTTTTCACAATATTTTTAAATTGTGAAACAGAAAATTTTCGGTTTTCTGGGATCCTATTGTAAAAGCGTACACCCTGGCCCTTTAATAGAATTACAGACTCGATGCAATCGAGTTATAGGTGTACTAAGATTAAACGTGGAAGACAAATAACCTTGACTTTCAACTTTATCCTTCCCAAGAGTACTGACTCTCAAGGAGACCTTACCCTGGCCAATTTGAAAGTCACTCAATCGATTACGTAGTCAAGTTGGATGATGCATAGCACATCTTGTAAAATAAGGATATGAGCCAAAAAAATCTTCGCACCATACCTTGTTTTCTGCCCTAAATGTTTGTACTATGACTTCATAAAGGCAAGGAATAACGCAGTAAATTGGTTAAATACTGGCTAAATTTAATCTGTGTATTCCAAACTTTGTCATGTAGTAGAAGATAATATTAATAATAAATATAGAAATGTCAATCGTAAGGGAATGGAAAAGTGGATTACTGTGGAAGCTTATGAGAAAGTAGTATTTTGAATGAATTTTAAATGAAACACTTTTAAACGCCTATATTGTTTTTTGAACATTTTTGGAAACCCGACGTTTCAAACACTTTACAGTAGTCCGTGGTCACGGTTAGACTGAGGTGGTATTTGTCTGTCAAAGACATTATTATGAGAAGGTAGTATTTTTTTGTCTTGTTTAAGCAAGTATTTAGTTAAAAATGAGAGAAAATCTTCTTTAACAGTGCTAATTTAGGTAAATAATGGGTAACCATGAAAAATTATTGAATGAGAAAATATTCAATTCTAAGAAATTGTATTTATATTGACGAATAACTTAAAAATTATGACCTAGATCCTGTTGTTTTTATTTATTATATTCATAACACAACAAAACAACAGTAACTTTATCGTAACAACATATTTCGTAAACAGAAAAACGAAGTTTTATACACGGCCGATATAACAGATTCACAAAAAGTTATAATATAAGCTGTAGCGGAAATCATTTACAATATATGTACTTTTACATGTTTGATTTTGTTTTAGATACGAAACAATGTGCCTTAATAATTAATTGATTAAAACAATAAAAAACATGTCTAAAAAAAAGCAATATCTTAAAAAGTAAAATATATTTAATGTCTATATCTAATTTAAGGCAAAGCAGAGAACAGAACGTCCCTTTTCTGCTATTTTATAAGCTTTAATAAGGCTAAGTGAAGTGAAGCTGAGTGAGTAAGTATGTTGGTAATCAGGAAATGATTACCAACATACTTACTCACTCAGCTTCACGCTGAATCCCGCACGTGGCAGGGTAGGCAGAGGGAACTTGAGAACCTAGTGTTAGGACACTGCGTTCCACTTTCGTTCTCCACTTTCCTCCGAAGTTTTGCGTGTCGAGTGGCGGAACTAAACGTTTTGCCTTGTACCAGAGCGTAGAAATGAAAACATTATATATATATATAAATATTTAAATTTAAAATATTAAATATTTTTACTTCTTCGTGTTGGGATCGAACTCACAACCTGTCGGTTACAGTCTACCTACATAACTAGATATATGAAAGAGAATAGATATATGAGTAACTTAAATCAAAAAGCAATTTACTTGATATACGATTGATAATTTATTGATAATTTAATCATAATTTATACTGGGAACGTTTAACGAGCTGAATATGCTCGTTTTGAGAAAACTAAAATATATATTTACTTTGGTCTTTCTTCACCTTACTATACTTAACAAGTTTTTATATAAACAAAAGTAACTGCAGGTTCTAATACTATATGATTAGTATCAAATCAGTCTTTTACTGTAAATACTGTCTTAGAATGAACAGGTTGTAGACCATACGTAATTAACAGACTATCAAAATGTGTATGTACTCTTTCTGGTGTCCCTGAAAGAGATTGTCTGCTTTAATTTATTTTTTATAGTACACTATAACTAAGTGGTCAAATCGTTGCTCGTAAGATAATTTAATGGCTCCTCTCACAAAAATTATATAATATAAGACCTAATATTGACGTAGTTCTCAAATATGCAAATTGAAGTGGGTATTTGCAGGCCATATTGTTAGGAGAACTGACAATCGACGAAGAAAAAGAGTTTTTGAATGGCGACCACGTCTCGCCAAAATTATAACAGGTCGCCCTTTAGTCGGTTCTGATGACCGTAAGAAGCAAGAAACCCCAAGATAAAAAAGGTGCAGGGCTGGATAGAGCAGCGAGCATCATATTTCACTTATGTACGTTCAGCCTTGAACATGCTACTCTCACTCAGCTTCACGCTGTAGCCCGCACATGGCGGGGTAGGTACAGGGAACTTGGGAACCTAGTGTTAAGATACTCCATTCCGTTCCCCACTTTTCGCTGAATTTGAGGCATTGCGTTTTAAGTGGCTAAATATGGCTCCTTCTGCCGACTGTGTTATACAGAAAAATCTGTTAAAATTAGATCCCATTTTAAATTTATAAAATACTATAATAATATTCAAACAGATCACAGTAGCTTATTAAAAAAATATGATTTAAGTAAGATACTCTCTCGACTTACATTTGATATTCAATTTCATTTCAATAAAGGAAAAGGTGTTGAAAGGACTACTAAATTTAATTTATTAAAATTGGCCCTCGAAACGCTGGGCTTATAGTATGGCTTTATAAATGCAAATTGCGGTATAAAAGGTGGTTTAGAGTGAAAATATTGGACAATTCACATAATTAGTTGTGATCTATCCAAGCCATTGTGGTACAGATGCCAGCTGGTTAAATTTAATTTATATTTCTTATTTTAATTCTAAAAATCAATTCAGCTCTAAGATGTTTAGAAAACGTTAGCCAGTTTCGTTTTTTGAGGTATTTCATCTTTTATATTTAGGCTCTGTATCTCAGAGGAGAAAACCGTGAGCTTTATACTAAGTTGCCATCTGACAAAAACATTTACCTCAAAATAAGATAATTATAATTCTTAATACAAATAAATTATTAAAAAATTTATAACTTTTATAAATTATACTTCCCGTACAGCTTAAATACTGAAACTGATACTTAAGCTTCAGTAGGCGAAAAAGATTTTAGGTTTTATATATTTAGAGAGAGATTTTAAGTTTTATATGTTCGACAAGACGTGACATGTCTATAATCTTGATACTAGTAAGAAGCAATGGATCAATGTGCTTAAAATTTTTTCGAGTAAGTTAGGATTAACTAGAGGAAAAACTTAATATGTAAATGTAAATAAAACTATTGATTCTTCATTACGATCCTACATTATATTTGTGGCTTGACGTGGCGCAGCGGCACAAACGTGTGACTGTATCCGACAGATTCTGGGTTCGATCCCCAGCCGAGGAAATTAAATATTTAATATTTTCAATTTAAATATTTAATATTTCATTTCTTCGCTCTGGTAATAAGGCAAAGCGCGGCGTTGAGTTCCGCCACTCAACACGCAATGCCTCAAATTTGGCGGAAAATGGGGAACGGAAGTGGAACGGAGTGTCTTAACACTAGGTTCCCGGGTTCCCTCTGCCTACCCTGCCTTGTGCAGGTTACAGCGTGAAGCTAAGAAAAAAGAAAAGAAAAGATTCTACAGCTACATTGGGAACTGGGCGGCGTTTAACTCTAGCACAAAGTGCAGCGTTGAGTTCTACCGTTCAACACGCAGTCGCATATTCTTCAGCAACCCTGCATACTGCCAAAACAGCGGTAAACAAAAAAAAACTATATTTTATAAATTATTCTCAGCAAATGAAACGTTTCTAGGAAAAATAATAAATTATGATCATAAAAAGTAGAAAAGAAACTCGCTTATCTTTCATAGCGCAAACAATTTCTTTTACACAAAGAGAGTAAGTACTAATTACTAAGTAAATAGATATTGTAAAATAACGAGAAAATTAAACTTGTATTTAATTCTAGTACGTGCATTATAATCGTTTCAGAAGCTTACGCTGTTTGCTGCCATAAACAAATATTAAAGTTTTGTTTGAAAATGACCGTTATGCTACAAAGTTGTTTATGGTCATAAGATTAGATGTTTCGTCTTTAAGCTAATTATATTGATCATAACTATTCACCAACTTTAGAGGAGATATCTGTAATACATCATTACGCTTAAACATATAAATTGCAACATGCACGGAATCATCATAAAAAAATCAATCAATCATCAAAAACGTCTTAACACTAGGATCCCAAGTTACCTCAGCCTACCCTGACATGCGGGATATAGCGTGAAGCTGAGTGAGTCAGTGTAACATACATAATGTCAAATTGATAGCCTTTTCTTTAAAGTTGGTTAATATGCCTAAAATAAAAAAAGGGATATTCTGAATCAGCTTAAATATCGACGATCATATCAAATATGATAAGAGGATTTATATTGTTGCTTTTAAACACATTTCTGATATCGCTATCAGCCAGTGACAAAATAAATCCTAAAAAAGCTTTGAATCAGAAGGTTATCGCGTAACATTTAAGAGATGTACGAATAAATATGAGAAATGTATTCTGTTTGAAGTAGTATTTTTTTGACAGCGTTTTATAATTGAAGCCGTGTTATAATTCTTTTTTTATTTATAACTGTATTTTATAGCACATAACTACAAAAAAAATACTTTTCTATATTAAGTGATTTAAGTGTCTGACTCTTAGTAATTTTGAAGAGTTACACTATTCATCCAGACGTTTTTAGCTTCTTGTGGTAAGAAGACCAAGATTGAAATTTTGGTCTTCTTACCACAGGAAGCTAAAGAAAATTTGATTTCTTACTAGAATTTTTTAAAATGACATAGTATACTACCGTTGAACATTATTTAAACAGATTTATGTGTATTATTTAATAATATTATTTACTGGTTAACGGCCAAATCAGATAAAGTTAAACAACAAAATAATTTAAAAAATCCGACTTTCTTTTGCGTAGTCATTCCGCCGCAATTCATTTTTTTACTCAACACGTAATATCTGGAAAATATAAGTGAAGTTAGAAAATATCTGAAAACTGTGTTAAGTAAGGTTAAAAAGTCATTACATATTAAATTAACAAAATTATCCAAAGGCTGCTCTCACAGTAGAATTAATGAACCTTATAATTACACATCCCGGATGACACGAAGAAGGAAAATAGTATTATAAAACACTGGAAATCGCTGTTGGAGGGGCTTTTCCAGCCCTTCAAATACTGTACATTCATTTGACATTGATGAGGGCACATCTAGCCCTCATGAACCCAAATTTACTAAGACCGACTAAAGGCTACTTTATATATGTACAAACCAATAAGCTAGTTAAGGGAAATACAGAAACAAAAAAGGTACGGACGATCAAACTCTTTGGTGTAACACAACGCATTATGAAAAAAATTTGTCATTCAACTGATATATTGGACGATATAAACGATCAACGAAAAAAACATAGCGTCGGTTAACGCGTATATTTTTTCTTTGTGTAAACTTGCATTACTTTAAATATTATCTTTATTTTCATAGTAAGGGTTTCGTAGGGGCAAGAGCATGTAAACTACAGGTTCGGGGTTCAATATTTATATATTTTCATTTCCTCGCTCTGGTAATAAGACACAGCGGTGTTGAGTTCCGCAACTCAACTCGCTATACTTCGGCAGTCAGTGAGGAACGGATCAAAGTATCTTAACACTAGGTTTCCAAGTTCCTACTGCCTACCCTACCATTTGCGGGATACAGCGTAAAGTGAGTGAAATACTTCATTTTAATCTGGAAAATACAAAAAAGCATTACAAATAGGTACATACATATGTATGTAAATGTTATTCGTGTCCATACAAAATGGCCCATACAAACAATGTAAGCAAATTTAAGTTTGTCAAATTTTATAAGTTACCTACATCCTTAAAATCCTTTACCGAAGCATTTTATTATCACTATTCAGGACTGAAGGTTAGGTTAGGTTAGGTTTGTAGCAGTTTCTAATATCAATATTAAAATACTTCATAAATATTTATCACGATTATTTGCTGCCAATGTAATTTTTTATTGGTTAATAATATACTTAACTCAACATTAGCTTTAGTTATGCGACATCTTCGGAAAGACAGACATTTTTCGGGCGTATTTTCGAGTGTATGAATATGTATATATATATATATCTATTTCTCTCGACGTTTTTTGGCATTCAAATATGAATTATTGAATTTTGACAGTAACGTAGGCTATATACATTTTAAAAATGGCGCTCACAACATGACATAGGAGGTAGTAAACGTCACTTTTTACATGCTTATCTGATATTCAAATTTCTAGGTTAAGTAAATAATAATTGTTAAGTAAGTAAGTCTAGGTTAAGTAAGTAATAAGGCAAAGCGCGGCGTTGAGTTCCGCAACTCAACACGCAATGCCTCAAATTCGGCTGAAAGTGGAGAACGCACGGAGGGTCTTAACACTAGGTTCCCGGGTTCCCCCTGCCTACCCTGCCGCGTGCGGGATACACCGTGAAGCTAATAAAAGAAATACAGCATATAGCTTGAGATCCACGGAAATTTATGATGATATTAATTTGAAACAACTGTTGACCATCCTCCTGAGTTCTGTTAATAGCGAGGGATTTACGATTGGCGCACGAAGCAACTATTTTATGAATCATTACGTGAAGGGTGCGAAAGTTTTATGAACTTTATTGTTTTATCTGTATAATTCACTGTCGAAATTAAATATATAATATATATACTTGAATACGGAGTGCTTTAACATTATGTTCTTGGAGGCATTTTATTCCTTAGAACTTACTCAGGCACACACTGTGGTTATTTTTTTGGTGAAAAGACAAGGCAATCAAGCGTAGGTAAATTTATTATTGATATTTACAAGCTATACTTACATAATGCTGATTTAATAATACATATAATAGGGCTAGTCGTTATACAGGGGTACAAGGTTGTGACTGTAAACTCGACAGGTTTGTGGGTTCGATCGCCACTCGAGGAAATTAAGTATTTTAATATTTTCTTTGCTTTGGTAACAAGGCGAAGCGCTGTGTTGAGTTCCGCCACTCAACACGCAACGCCTCAAATTCAGCTGAAAATGGAGAATGGAACGGAGTGTTTTAACACTAGGTTCCCAAGTTCCCTCTGACTATTCTACCACGTACGGGATACAGCGTGACGCTGAACAAAAGTTTTTAAAATATTCGCAATTGTAATATTTACCACAGGTAAAAAAGATTTTTACTTATTACAAAATCTACAGATAAAAAAATTAAAATAAAATTCTTAATACTTAAATAGTATTTTTTTATCTACTTAAATAGTATTTTTTTTAACTTCTCAATATTGTTTTCTTCTTTTCGATGTCCAGCGCCTCCTGTTGCTTCTGCTTAATTCTTCAGGTCATGGAGGCGAGAGAGTACAAGATATGCTGCACATATTCCTTCGCCTACATGACCTGAAGAGCTAAGCACCATCCAGTGTCCATCCATCCTGTAAACTTCTACATATCGTCGTCTTCTTTATCTTTTTATTTTATTCTTTAATACACTTAAATCATTAAGAGCCTTAAATCTAATATTAATTCATACATTTTCAAAAAATCTAATATTTTTATTCTGATCTGACAAAGAGTGGCGTTGAGTTGCTTCTCTACGCTGGATCGCCCTCCTATAGGCAGGATGACGTATAGTAACATCTCAGTTTCCATAGTTAAATAAAGAACGAAGTAATTTCTCTGCTTACACTGTTACATGACAAGGAAAAGTGTGGTGGGAGAGTAATAAAAACTTGTTTATTTGAATTATGAATACTTTACATATTTTAACTGATAATCCATTTTTAGGAGAGGAAATATACTTTTTTTTTCCGAAAATATATAATAGTTTGAATTTAGCGGGCCCTTTCTTCGGTATTCGAATCCGCGAGGCCAACCAAAGATAAACCGTCCAACCGCTCTGACCTTAACAAAAAAATCCTTTTTTTCCTAAATGTGGAATATTAGTGTTAAAAACATTTCATTCAGAGCATTCCTTTTGCCAAATGACAATTCTAAATAATTATCTTTGGACAGCGAAGATTTGTATAATTCTTCAATTTCTTAACTTGACGTTCAAATTTATATACATTTTCTATTTTATTTTCTATTTATTATAGTTTTTTTTTTTCTACTAAGTATAACTCGACGTTTTCTTCTAGGCTTGAGTTAAAGCTAAATAAGACGTAGATACATTCAGTGGAGATATAGAAATAAATTATGAAGTATTTTTTCTCTAAAGAAAGTGTCGGGATTTAAAGTGAAGTGTCTCGAGATTTCTCAATGTGACGTGACTTGCTATGACTTGTTTTTTTGAATGCAAATTCAAAATATTTCAATATAACTAATATTAAATTTAAAATGTCATAATATTTTCTGTCCTCAGTGTGAAATAACACTTTAAAAAATAGTAAAAATATTTGAATATATTTTTTTTTCAAGTATTTTTAAATCGTCAAGTGAACATAAAACTAGCACCTGCCCGGAAGATACTTCTGCCGAAAAGAACTGTCAAAACACACAACAGTTACTCTTTTCAATCTCAACTTTACTGACAAAAAAAATGTCCAAAATGAATATGAGTTAAAGGAATGTCTAACATTCCTTTAACTCATAATCATTTTGGACATTTTTATCGCTTAAATATTCGAGATTAGTGTAATTGGCTATACTTATTGTTAGCATTGTTCAATTACCTTAAATTTTTCTTTAATAAATTTAAAAAACATGTTGCGATGGTAACGTATGCCTCGTATTTGGCGAAAAATGGCGAACGGAAGTGTTATAATGGGAACAGAGTGTCTTAACATTAGATTACGAAGTTCTCTCTGCCTCACGTGAAAGTTTAAAAAAAATAGAATGCATCTTGTGAACCAAAAATAAATTTATAATTCAATGTATAAAATATCGACAGTTAAAAAATACTCTAATCAAAAGTTGTAGGTTGCTTCGCTTTGGCAAATCGCCATGTAGCTTTCAAATTGAATAACCATAAAAATAAATGAATTATATATCAGACACTTATTTAGAAGACATATAAAAATTTTAACGCGTCTCTTGGAATTCACCAAAGCGCTCTGATTTCTAATAACGAACGAATTGCTTAGTGGTCAGAAAGCTTGGACCACTTCCGAGAGGTGCAGCTCTAAATATACGTTCAAAGGTTTTTTTACTCAGTGTGAATACTTTAAAATTAGTAAAAATAATCGTATGTAACACGTTTTGCGCAATGAACTGAAATAATTTTAATTTCAATCATGTTTTAACATCATTTTGTTTTTTTATTTAGAAGAATTTACAAAAAAGGTGTTCAATTGGACCTTTTTATATATTATCAGCCTATTATCTTCTATTTAATTATTTTCTTACCAGCTTCCATTCTTCCAGCGCCATTCTGTAATTTTTGCCTTATTTTTGATTGCATGTCGAGTGGCGGAACTCAACGCCGCGCTTTATTTGTAAGAGCGGGAATGTGTAAGTAAATTGAATAGAAATTATTATTTTCCTGATAATCCCAACCAAAATATTCAACCCCAACCACTGCTTTAACATTTAGCCGCTGCGCCCTACTGCTTCATATGTTATGTAATGCATATATTACTCAGCTTCACGCTGTATCCCGCACATGGCAGAGTAGGCAGAGGGAACATGGGAACCTTACGACACTCCGTTCCACTTCTGTTGCCCACTTTCCGCCGAATTTAAGGCAATCCGTGTTGAGTAGCGGAACTCAACGCCTCGCACCAGAGCGAAGAAATGTAAACATTAAATATTCAAATTGAAATTATTAAATTTTTCATTTCCTCGAGTGGGGATCGATCCCACAACCTGTCGGTGACAGTCACACAGTATAATTTATTTTTTTTTATAAACATTTTAGTCAGTTTTATTTTTTTTATAAACATTTTCACATTCTTCTCTCAATTAGAAGAACAAGAGAGCAAAAACATTTATTTATTAAACATGAATATAATTTAAATTTTACAAGCATATTTTAAAAAATATATACAGTAATATTAACAAAGGCCACTAATGGCCATTATAGTGTAGACATAATTTAATTTCTATAGTCGACGTTCACTTAATTGAAGGAAAGCTCTAGAAACTTTGTTGTAAAAATTTTACTCGCGCAGTTTAATATCCCTATGTGACATCATTTTAATTCTCAGTAGTTGCATGGCAGGTTTTCGTAACATTACATGTTGAGAATACGGAGGTACAGGAAGTTAACGCCGTGCTTTACTTTATTACCGAACCGATTCTATCATTACTCTACTACTCAGCTTCACGCTGTATCCCGCACGAGGCAGGGTAGGCAGAGGAAACCTGAGAACGTAGTGTTAAGACACTCCGTTCCACTTTCGTTCCCCACTTTCCGCCGAATTTGAGGCATTGCGTGTTGAGTGTCGGAACTCAACGCCGCGCTTTGCCTTATTACCAGAGCGAAGAAAATGAAACATCAAATATTTAAATTGAAAAAATTAAATATTTCACATCCTCGACTGGGGATCAAACCCAGAACCTGTCGGTTACAGATACACTCTTGTGCCGCTGCGCCACAACAGGCCTCATCCCGAACCGATTCTTTTAACTTAATTAATAATAAAAAAGATGTTCATGTGTAGAAAACCAAAAGCTTGATTAATTTTGCTTTCTTTACTGTATAATATTATTATATTAATAAATAATCAATATTACATATAAAAGATATATTCACGCTGTATCCCGTACATGGTAAGGGTAGGCAGAGGGAACTTGGGAACCTAGTGTTAAGACACTTCGTTCCGTTCCCTACTTTTCAACGAATTTGAGGCATTGTATGTTGAGTTAGTTATATTCTATTTAAAAGTTATTTTATTATATACATAAATGAAATGGTACATTAAAATGTATTTCAAGTAATGAATATTCATGAGAAAATTAATTGGGCGAGCTATGTAACTAACGACCCCGTCTCTCCATTCGGTATTTGAAAGTAATTCAATAATATTTTTCGGTTATTTTTAAATAATATATATTTTTTATTGAATTACACTATTTATTTACAAATTTCAACTACTGCCTTGTTCTAATAACATTATCACTTTAAATACAATATCTATACATTGAAAACTAAAATTGCACCTAAATGAATAAAAATCTTAGAGCAATTTTGTCGAACTACTCACTCATTCACTCAGCTTCACGCTGTATCCCGCACATGGCAGGGTAGGCAGAGGGAACTTGGGAACCTAGTGTTAAGACAATTCGTTCTTCTTCCGTTGGCCACTTTCCGCCGAATTTGAGGCATTGCGTGTTGAGTGGCGGAACTCAACACCGCGTTTTGCCTTGTACCAGAGCGAAGAAATGAAAACTTTAAATGCTGAAATTGAAAATATTAAATAATTCATTCCTCAAGTGGGGTCGAACCCACAACCTGTCGGTTACAATCACACGTTTGCGACGCTGCGCCACGACAGGCCTCTGTCGAAGTAAACATTTTAAATTAACATAACTTTTTTATGTTTTAACCGATTTTAAACAAAACAACACTAATGATCAGGAAAAAGCCAATATTTTGGCTAATGTAAAAACTGCATTTAAATTTGATTATCGTTTTTTGAGATGAGCACGTACAAACGCACAAACAAACAGGCAAACGGACAAACAAACAAATGAAAATATTAACCTGTACATATGATTTTCTTTAATATAACTTAAAAGTAAAGTGATCGGTTACAGATTAATTATAAGTATAGATTGTATCGCTTCGCGTTGCATCCCGCATAAAGCGGGTTAGGCAGGGGTAACCTACTGTTAAAATAACGCGTTTCCTTCGCGCTCGAAAATTGGGTTTTGTGACATTGCATGTTGAGTAACGGAATTCAATGGCGCGCTTTGTCTTGTTAACAGAGCTAGAAGTTATATATTCATTCATATTCGAAACCATCGAGCTTACTATCAGACACTGTGTGCTTTGGCAGCTAGTACCTAATATTTTTTATGAGTTGTTAATTTTAAGGTTGTTCTAGGAATTTCATATGAAAAACCTCCAACCAAAATGAGTAAAAGTTATATTTATTTTATAATTAAAGTGCGAAATTAACATTGTTAAGATACGTTTCCGGCGTGAATTGAATTTTTGGTGAGTTAATAAGAATAGCTCTCTATTCATCAATGTTCAGTCGGAATTAAGGGAAATGTTTTAGTAGGTACCGTAGTGTTATACATACATATATACATGAATATATATTCGTAGATTTAATATTAAGATTAAATTAGACATATTTTTTTTATGGAAAAAACGGCAAACGAGCGTACGGGTCACCTGGTGGTGAGTGATCACCGTCGTCCACGGCCCACGTAACTCCAGAGGAGCTACAGGAGCGTTGCCGTCCTTTAAGGTGGAAGGGCACCGGGGCCCGGCATTACCTCATGCGAAACGCAGTGGCCAAAGCCTCTACTTAACGCCGGTCTTAAATGCCGGGGGTGGTAATAATCCGGTCGAGTCTGCCCATGCGTGTTGCCATTACTGGCAACGTGACTCTACCACACGCACTTTAGTCGCCTCTTACGACACCATCAGTACCAGGGTGATCCTATTCTAAGCCGGAATCACACGGCAAAAATCAGCACCTCTCTTAGAAAGATATGTTTTTAGCAGTTTTATTTCCATCGTCGTGCTCGTCACTTTCTTATACTCAAATAATAAAAATTAAAAACTTTTTTTAACTTCACGCATTATTTCTCTGCACTATTTAGTCTGGTATTTTGTTGAATTTAAGTGGCGGAATTTAACGCCGCGCTTTGCCTTGTTATAAGAGAAAAGAAAGGAAACCATAATCATATTTAATTTGAAAATATTAAAATTCACTTCTTCGAATGGGAATCAAACCCACAACCTGTGGCGTAAACTGTCACACGCGTGTGCCCCTATGTCATGACAGGTTTCGACAAATAAATAATTTCTTTATTAAGAATAAGGCAGTTGAAAAAAACTTAAACATATAAAATTATATAATTTGAGGACTAAAATCCTTTTTTGTCTTCAACCAAATCCTTATATGAAAGATGACTTTACCGAAGTAAAGCGGTTTCGTAGGAATATCCTTCCACGCGCCACACTTCTCTGGAACGACCTACCCGCGGCAGTATTTCCAGGTCTATACGACATGGGTACCTTCAAAAAGCGCGTCTACCTCCACCTCAAAGGCCAGCAACGCACCTGTAGCTCCCCTGGTGTTACACGGGGCCGTGGGCGACGGTGATCACTCACCATCAGGTGACCCATATGCTCGTTTGCCTTGTCTTTTCCATAAAAAATATATAATTACACTCTCTTAGAAAAATATATAATTAGCACCTCTCTTAGAAAGATATATAATTAAAGGACTTAATGTTGGAACTTTAATGAGATAAGGTGGCTTTACCGAAGTAAACCCATTTTTAATGTAAACATTTTGGGATACAGCGGGAAGCTGAGTATCAATAAACTATCGGTGAGATGGCAAAAGAGCACATACAGCAATGGCTTAAAGTTCATTAAATAAACATATACGTATATATATTTCCATATGTGTATATATTTTTAAACTAAGATGTACTGAGTACATTTACTACATCCCTTCCAATTTAATTTATTATCTCCTCTTCCCCAAGGTTGCCTGGAAGAGATTGCTCACTTGGCATGAAGACCGCTTATTGTGCCCTTTTAATGCATTTTCGGTATACAATAAAGAATAATTTACTTTACTTTACTTTTACGTGGCTGGTAAAATTTAAAAAGCCTCAAACTAAATAAGCAGAGGATACATTTGTTTCATAATGTAATAATGCAAAAATCACAGTTGTGACATATTGATGGATCGGCGAATAGATTTAGCTCAACAGCAGTCGTGATTAAAAAAATTGATTGTCAACTGACGTGGGAAAAAATTGTCTGGCTCCTTTTGGCTACTTTTATAGTATTAAATTTTATGGTACACTACTTTGTGATAGGTAATTTTGCAGCCGCTTTAAGTTAAATTTTTGTCTTACAAAAGCTATTCGCGCTATCTATAATCTATATTTTAAAGATTCCTTTAAAAAACATGTAAGGAAATTAATGTATCGGCAGATGCATCTTTTCCTTTTTCTTATCTTTCACGCTGTATTCCACACATGGCAGTGGTCTAACCTGAACGGTAGGGGAACGTTCCACTTCCCCACTTTCCAATAAATTTGAGACATTGCGTGTTGAATGGCAGTAATCAACGCTGCAATGAATCTTAATAAATATTTTAAGTAAAGATATATATCATTGATTTTAGATAATAAAATCGGCGATGTACATCATTTTAACAATACAAATAGGTTTAATTTGGTACAACTAATTCTGTATTTTTTTTATAAGACAAGAGATTTTTCAAGAGGATACCAATACATACATAACACACGAAACTTTGGTTTATAATAATTAAAAAATATAGGTTCAGTCTATCTAATCTTCCAACGGAGGGTTCCGTATCAATTTTAGGATTGTAGATCAAAGGAACAGCTTATAAACGATGATAACTTAAGTGTACGGTCGTATGCACTGATTTTGTGTATATTGAATTACAATTATGTTTGTAATAGTTTTTATCTGTAATATACTCGTACATAAATTTCCTGTTTCCGATTTTTAATATATATATATATATATATATATATATATATATATATATATATATATATATTATATATATATATATATATATATATATATATATATATATATATATATATATATATATATATATATATATATATATATATATAAATATATATATAAATATATATATATATATATATATATATATATATATATATATATATATATATATATATATATATATATATATATATATATATATATATATATATATATATATATATATATATATATATATATATATATATATATATATATATATATATATATATATATATAAAAGCATCCTTAAAAATAAACTTATTTCTTTATACAATAACAAGCATATATATAGCCACGTTCAATTTAAATATCAAAGAAAAGATATACACATTAATTTTTAAGCTTATTAATCTCATAATTCTATTACTGTAGGGTTTAGAGACAAAAGATTGCTATCGCTATTTCCTTAAAAAAATATTATTTAATGCAGCTGTTTCATGCTTATCCTGTTAGTTCATTTTTTACGCCGCTACTTGACTTGGCTGGAAAAGTGAAATAGTTAAAATATTATCAGTCCTTCGAATAAAAGCCGAAATTTCATTCATATTATTCACAGTCGCACGATGTCCCAATGAATAAAAAAAATGTAGGGTAGGCTGATGGAACTTGGCATCCTAATGTTAAGATACTCTTTTCCGTTTCCCACTTTCCCGCTGAGATTTAGGCTTTACGTGTTGAGTTGCGGAACATAACGCCACTTTTGCTTTGTTACCAGAACGAAAAAATTAAAATCTTAAATATTTCACTTCTCGAGTGGGGATCGAACCTATAACCTGTCGCAGTCATAGGCTTGTGCCGCTGCACATCGACAGATATTCATTAATATTGAATAAATCTTAGACTAAGTTCTGTTTTGTTAAGCCAAAGTCCAATAAGGAGAACTAACAGTAATTGTAGACAAGCTCCAATTATCTCTTGAAAGTCAATCTGCTACTATTGAATGGGCTGCTCACTTCATTATTTAAATTGATTCTAAAAGCCAATGTAGGATTTAACTCAAATATCTCAATTATTTGACATAATGGAAACCATTTTATTTCAAGCCGCTAAATCTGACTTATTGGTAGTTTATTCAGTTTTCTCTAAATGCCACATTATTTTCTTACTAAAATATGAAAAAAATTAAATACTTCTTGTGTAAATTAAAATTGTAAACAGTGCACTTACAATTAGACGTTATCCTAATTTGCACGACGGCCTTAATGAATTATTATCAGATAAAGAAGAAAAGAGAAAGCTAAAAAATCACATTCATTTGAAAAATACGCATAGAGATAAATCTCTTCTACTATATATGTTAAAAAATAAAAGATCTATACTTTAAATTTTTCACGTTTTATATTATTAGAAACATCACGAACAAAATATTAGTAAACCCTACTGGGTAATTCATGAGAAGCCTTTCTTACTACATTGCTGTTTGAGGTCCCTCAAGTCTAGTTTCGTCGCCCACAGTGATTGCTTCCGGTTGATTATAAGATATATATTCACAGCTCTGCTTACTCTAGTTTCTTATTATGGAAGCTCGTGACAAAGTCGTTTTTCGATAAAACGGGATCGTGTTTTGTAACAACAAGTTTTCATTCAACAACATTTTTCTTGATAACATAATTCTCAGAGGCCTGACGTGGCGCAGTGGCATAAGCGTGTGACTGTAACCGACAGGTTCTGGGAAATGAAATATTTAATATTTTCAATTTAAAATATTTAATGTTTCATTTCTTCGCTCTGTTAATAAGACAAAACGCGGCGTTGAGTTCCGCCACTCAACACACAATGCCTCAAATTCAGCGGAAAGTCGGGAACGGAAGTGGAACGGAGTGTCTTAACACTAGGTTCCCGGGTTCCCTCTGTCTATCCTGCCTCGTGCGGGATACAGCGTGAAGATATAAAAAAAAAAATCTCAAGGGATACTTTACGTGCACCATATTACTATTTACTTTATTTGAATAACATGATAGTTTTGCTATAATTTTGAGGTGAAATACCGATTATTCTGTTAGACGGTAGCAAAAGTTTTGTTTCTAAATTAAAGGCAGAACAATTATAAAAAGTGAATAAAATATCAATTACTTTTATATCTATATCCACGAAAAATATAATCTTCAAGATTATTTGTACGAATTCAATATGTATTTGGTAAATAATAGCAATTATTATTGATGATATATACAATTTTATTTAAAGCTAAATAAATCACATATCATATCTATGTTTCAGCTGACCCTATTCAAATAAAATATTGTGTTAATATTTTAAAAGATATTTTAATGCATCCAATAGGTGGCGCTGCAACCAATATGCACTGAAATAAGTCGGGCAAACTATGTATATATCTATACTATTGGAAATTATTAAGTATATATACAGTATTTACATAAATTTCGGCCCAGTTAAATAAATGTTAAATGCGAACGTCTTTCAACAACCAATATCCCCGAACAACCAGGATTTACGAAGAAATATTTATTTAGTTATACAAAACAACCACAGTGTTCTATCGTGAACCGCAATTCCCACTTGGCAAGCCGCCAACATCACACTGAGAAGACTTTCTCGTTTATACATATACATTTAGAACCCTTATCTAGTCGGTATTCATATCTGTATTTAAATAACATAAAAAAAATGTAATTTACTGTTACAGTATGTAAGCGTGAGATTGAAAAAGCGACACGTTGTTGGGTCAATTATCTCTCGAAGAAATTAAATATTTATTATTTCCAATCCTTCGTTTCTTTATAGTAGATCTCGAGTTTACCTTTATGGATATTGCAGAAATTAATGGTTTATCGAAATTGATCAAATGATAATATAATAATCTTTATTGTAAATAATTTATATTAACCGGAAACCGGAAGTAAAATATGTATCTTCAATTATATTTATTTATATATGGAAGAATATGCTGTCACATAAAAGTAAATTTTAAAGCAGAATACGTTCCCCCAATTTAAAAGGCTCTCAAATATCAAATATACTTAAGAAGTTAATATAATTGCTCGTTTCTCGTATTCTTTTTCTCTTTTCTGCTGTCATTTTATAATGTTTTCTATGTTTAATAATGTTTTATTTTTTTTAAAGTAATAGTTTATTCACACTTTTTATGGAAGTAAGTAAAACTTTTAATCCTAAGAAATGAATAATATTTTTATTTTCTTTAGCTTCACGCTGTATATCGTAAATGGCACGGTGAGCAGAGAAAACATGGGAACCTAATATTAAAATAATGCGTTCCGTTTCTGACTATCCGCGAAACTAGAGGCATTGCTTGTTAACTGGCGTAACTCGACGCCGCGCTTTGCCTTATCGCTAGAGCGAAGAAATGAAAAATATTAAATATTTTCCTCGAATGAGTATTGAACCCACAACTTGTCACAGTCACATGCTGGTGTACCTGCGCCACGAGGGCCTCTGAATCTTTTTAGCTTTTAATATTTCAAATTATAATATTAGCATTTACTGCTATACCTACATATAATTTACTTTATAGTAACAAAATTTTAACTTTGACAGTTTTATGCATATGAAATTTTATGTAAATTTAATACCTGCTGCTCTTGTCAAAGTAGCTAGACCTTAAAACAACTTAAATTTGCTTCAAGCACTTTCTTTTTTGATACAGTCCAAATTCTGAATATTCTCACGACGGAGACGGAAATCATTTAAAAGAATTAAGGAGATAAAAAAGTATTATATTTATTTTCGGTTTCTAATAGAAACCGAACGTAATTATTATATTAAGGTAGTGTCTAGATACTCTACTCAGCTTCACGCTGTATCCCGCACGAGGCAGGGTAGGCAAAGGGAACCCGGGAACCTTGTGTAAAGACACTCCGTTCCACTTCTGTTCCACACATTCCGCCGAATTTGAAGCATTGCATATTGAGTGGCGGAACTCAACGCCGCGCTTAGCCTTATTACCAGAGCGAAGAAATGAAACATTAAGTATTTAAATTGAAAATATTAAATATTTCATTTCCTCGCCTGGGGATCGAACCCAGATCCTGTCGGTTACAGTCACACTCTTCTGCCGCTGCGCCACGACAGGCCTCAAAGATACATAATCAAAATATGAAATGTTCAATATTCGAAAAAGACTCCGGTTTTACTTTGGAACCATTGATGCACGATTTCGACCCGAACTTGTTTTTATTTTTCTTACTAACAGCTGTCGTTCAAATTCCAAACAGAAGCAGAAATACGAAATGGAAAATATTGTTTTATATCAAAAAATGGTGAAAACTTCAGGAAAATTTATTTCGGTATAAATTTTACTTAAACAGTGTGTGTACTTATTTACAATAAAAATTTGCCATTGTGGATAATTGTGAAATATTGAAGCTTGTATGGCGATGGTTGCAGGTTCATTCTGTTACTTTCTGGAAAACTTTCTTTTATTTTAAAACTAAAATCATTATTAAATTGACTATCAATTCCAGCATTTTTTATTTATTTTTTGCTACTTGTGCTCTGCCTATATTTCCTTTTCAGATACTAAATTAATTTGTGCCATCTACATTTTCCTCATAAAGTGCCTCGGTTCAATAATGTTCCTTGTGTATTATAGTTTGTATTTGCCCTTAATAATAAATTCTTATGTAAATATATTAGTCTCTAGCGGCCTGCGCGACTTTGCCACTGACTATACAAATATTCATTTAATATTAAATGAAACAATCATTTATTTATTTCGTGTATATTGGACTTTTAATTTTTTGGGAACCCGACACTTTGTATACTTTGCAGTAGTCTGTGCTACCGAGCAGTCTACCCGTGATAACGAACAAAGCTAACTTATTGTTTAATATTGCTTAAATGTATTCAGGGAAAATTGATACACAATTTTAGCATGATTAGCTGTTAATCTATTTTAAGGTACGCGATTGGTGGTAGGTATACGTAGGCCTGACAAACGCTTTACGCGTTTCCGTTTATTCTCTTTTTCACACGGGAATTTCATTACGAAATAGCCGATAAGTTACTATGAGATTGAGACTATCATTCAGTGAAAATTTCATTAAAAGCGGTTCAGCTTTTATGTAGCTTGGTCCACATAAACACGAAGAAAGATAGATATGGCTATTTTGATATCACAGACAGACACTCCAATCTCATTAATAAGTAAAGATAGCAGCAAAAGAAGATAAAAATTTTTTTATTGTTTTTTTATTGTAATTTAAATCCTAACACGTTTTATTTAACAGTTCAAATTATACATCTCCTTCGTGTCTTCTCCAGACAACGTGACATTGGCGAAGTGATATGTGCTCCACTGGCAAGCTCGTTACGCCATTATCAAAGCACCATACCACACCACATTTTTTTATTTTCATGCAGAGCAGGGCTGGTGAAGGAATTAATGGTTAAGACACTGCCTTCCTCACTTTAGTTAGGTGGTATCTAATAATTCAATTTAATTATAAGAATTACGAATAATAAATTTGAATATTATAATTCTTGCGACTGGAGATCGTAACCACAATCATCATCGTCATTACAGTTCCTCTATAATTTTGTAATAACTTGATAGTGTAAAATATCAAAAGTACATTCAAAAGCAATTTGTACTTCACAGTAAATTTGAAATTGTACGATATTAAAGTAATTTTCAGGAAATTTATAACGAGCTTAGGGCTTTCCAGTTTTCCCATTTGATTACCTTTAACTTAGGTATATTAGATTAGATATAAAACGAAAGCATCTATGCATTATTAGTTCACAAGTAAAGTTTAATAGCAAGTACTTGGATTAAGGCTGGTATTGAAAAGATAAATCTATTTTTGTATTATAAGCCAGGTGATTGTACTATGAAAATATCTGTTTCTAGTGTATGTGCATGTGTGATAACACGCCTTGGGAAAAAAATGTTCGCTCCAGGCTACTTCAAGTGTATCATTGTCACATAATTATAGTATAATGTAAAGTTATGATAAAAAAAAGACATGTCCCGCTCAGTTTCTTTCGCCGGTTCTTCTTAGGTCTGAGGCAGTAACTTTTGCAAACTGGTGGTAAATTGTTTAACGTTCAAAAAACGAAGCTTGTAAAAATATGTGAATTTGTGTGTGTGTGTGTGAATTTGTGTGTGTGTGTGTGTGTATGTGTGTGTGTGCGTGAGTGTATGCGCGCGCACGCGTGTATATGTGTGTGTGTGTGTGTGTGTGTGCGTGTGCGTGTGCGTGTGCGTGATCGTGTAATTTCGTTCTTGTACATGTATGCTTAAATGAGAGACTGTATAGAGTGAAATAAATAAATATGGTATTTAAGAATTCATATACTAAAACTACTAAATAAAGAACAATAAACTTTTTTTAAGTACTGGTTCTTCCAAAATAAAAAAATAGTTGTTCTCAAAAGCTTAAATAAGGTACTTTTTGAAAATTTACTTTAATTAAAATTTAAAAAGATTTTGACTGAAAAACAACATTATTAACTTAAAAAGCTAATAAAAAAAACTATATTATTTACAACAAAACCACGATAGTTTCCCCTCTTTCCGTTCAACTTAGACTTCTGATCGAAAGCCCGATTTAGTTTCAGTATTGAATTACCGGTAAATTCAATAAAGTGAGCGGACACGTCTCGAAAACAATCGAAGAAGAAAGTCTTGTGTATCATAAGATCTCGAAAGGTAAAACTTTCGAAGTACCAATAGTAATATTATACGTCACAGTTCGCTGAAACGGAAAATACGTTCAGTTGTACGTTGAACGAGAATATTGTAGGTATACAATCTTTTTAAGCAGTTTTTACTATTTTTCAAAGTGTTAATCCACACTCATGACAGAAAAATACTTATATACAAACTTTATAAACTTAAAATTTTTGTAAATATTTAATAAATAATTTTCTCTTGAAAAACGTTAAGTCTAAGGAATTAGCTCCTTGGCTAAATAATTGTCAATATAGAGATGCTAACAACATAAATAAGTTGTAACAAGCGTATAAGAATTTCGACGTAGCGCTTGAATTACAAAATGCACAGGTTCGAATCCAGTTACGTTAAATTTTTTCTACATAAGTATTAACAACACAATTTCTTTATAGTTTGCTAAGGTAACTTGGCCTGTCTAAATCACCAGTTAATTTTATCAAATAGACCACTACATTACTTACCGTAGCGTTTGGCGCTCCGTTCTCTCTCTTTTTTTTTATGGAAAAGACGGCAAACTAGCGTACGGATCACCTGATGGTAAGTGATCACCGTCGCCCACGGCCCCGAGTAACTCCAGAGGAGCTACAGGAGCGTTGGCGTCCTTTAAGGTGGATGGGCACCGGGGCCCAGCATTACCTAATGCGAAATGCAGTGGCCAAAGCCACTACTTAACGCCGGTCTTAAATGCCGGGGGTGGTAATAATCCGGTCGAGTCTGCCCATGCGTGTTGCCATTACTGGCAACGTGACTCTACCACACGCACTTTAGTCGCCTCTTACGAAACCATCAGTACCAGGGTGATTCTATTTTAAGCCGGAATCGCACGGCTAAAACCCCTCTAGGGATATCTCTGCCTACCCCGCTAGGGATAAAGCGTGAAACTAAGTAGACCGCTACAAGCGCTAGTGGAATTATATTTACACAAAACTTAATTATGCAGAGAAAGCAGCTAAGTCAGTGTACGTGAGCGTTAACGCGATTTTCAAGAGGGCCCTTTGCGTCTACAGTAGAGTCGCAGACCAAGGCTCACCTCACCCTGCTACGCAATCACTTGTACGGTGTATTCATGAAATGCTAAGAAACATTTATGCCAAAATCAGCTTTCGATATTATTTATGCAAATAACATAAGCATATATTTTATATTAACGTTACAGCTTATTTCTAGTTATAAATATATGTATATGATAAGTCGTTTACAGTTCAAGCAATAAAATTATGGAATGATTTTACTGCTTATTTTCGTCTGGTCATAAAATCATTGTTATCGTTTAAAAAGTCTGTAAAACATTATCTTGTTAACAAAATAACAATATCTTAGACTATACTCTTATTTATGTTAAATTTATAGTTTTTCTCTCTCGGTACGGTTATTGTATGTATATAGTATAAAGGTTTGTATGTATGTATATAAGTATATAGTATTAACATGGCGCAGCGGCACAAGCGTATGACTGTAAACGATAGGTTGTGGGTTCGATCCCCACTCGAGGAAATGAAATATTTAATATTTTCAAATTAAATATTTAATCGCGGCGTTGAGTTCCGCCACTCAACAGGCAATGCCTCAAATTCGGCGGAAAGTGGGGAACAGAAGTGGAACGGAGTGTCTTTACACTAGGTTCCCGGGTTCCCTCTGCCTACCCTGCCCCGTGCGGGATACAGCGTGAAGCTAAGAGTAAATATTTAATGTTTTCATTTATTCGCTCTGGTAACAAGGCAATGCGCGGCGTTGAGTTCCACAACTCAACACGCAATGCCTCGAATTCGGTGGAAAGTGGGGAACGGAAGTAAAACGGAGTGTCTTGACACTAGGTTTCCAAGTTCCCTCTGCCTACCCTGCCAGTTGCGGGATACAGCGTGAAGCTGAGAGTATTATAGTATGTATTTATGCATGTATATATGTAAATATGTTTATGTATTAATATATATATATATATATATATATATATATATATATATATATATATATATATATATATATATATATATATATATATATATATATATATATATATATATATATATATATATATATATATATATATAGATATATATATATATATATATATATATATATATATATATATATATATATATATATATATATATATATATATATATATATATATATATATATATATATATATATATATATATATATATATATATATATATATATATATATATATATATATATATATATATATATATATATATATCATATCTGTTATATAAAATGTACATTGTTTTTTTTTTTAAGTTTATATAAGAATATTATTAATTTGGTTACTCTTTTACGTTCTTTACTTCCACTATCTACCTGTTAATTTTAATATTGGTATCTATTCGCCCTAAAGGTTACTATATACTAAGATGGCGATATCGCCATCTTAGTATATAGTAATAGCTATATAGCTATTTGGCTATTTGGCTATTTATTAAAGATCGCCTTTTGTACATTGTCTCTCATAAGTTATTCATCTCTGTTAGCTTATTATATATGTGGTGTAGAAATAATATAGTTATAAATAAAATAAAAATAAATAAATAATTTTAAAAACATAAAAAAAATAATTTTATGAAATTATATTATTAACGTTATCTCAAGAGTACAAAAAATAATGCTGTCTTGTTAAATAAACCACTGTGATGAAGTAAAAATATAAATTAAATATAGTTTTTATACCGAACGTCACCGTAAACATGACTGCTGCTGTACTCCTAGATATCATTGGATTTCCAAGCCTTATATGTAGAAGCCTTGATTGAAATATATACAGTAAATTTTATTCAAATCGGTACAGCCGTTTCGGAAAAGTAGGATTACAAATAAATATACAGAGATAATATTAAAAAATATATAAGTTTATTTTACTTTTAAATCTAAGCTCTATTACAAAGTTACAATTGACTTACCTGTGGCGTGAAATTAGGTGGTTGCAACGGATTGCAAGATGGTGGAGCCGCGGTACTTCCATAGTGCTGTTGGTAGGAAGACGTTAAAATCTTCTTATGAGCAGCTGCATGAGCTCTATATGCACTGACACTTAGCTTCATTTTCGCATCACTAGTTACATTTAATCATATTTAATCTGTTTTTTTATGTTGACAGCACGTCTATTTTAACTATTAACACTCAGTTCACGTTTTGTTATTCCAACTTAATGGCGCCTTTCTGAAACAAAAGAAGTATTTTCAATGAGACACAAGCACTAATGAGGTCGTGATTAAGATTATTTTTATTGTTTATGATAACAGTAGATAACATTTTAATTTTAGATCTAGTAATTTTTTGAAATCTTGCACTGCATTAAGCTCAAAGTAAACCTAATGTTAAGGACTGAATTCAAAATATTGCGTATTGAGTGGCAGAGTGGTGAAATCCACGATAAAATATTCGTTAGTCCAAAAACATATTAACGACAATTATAATACAGTTCTTTAAGTATATACATAAAGGCCTAAATTGATGGGTATAAACCTAAGTGAAGACAGAAACCGTAACATTAGGTTATCTCTGTGAAATTTTTGTTCAGCTTCATATATTATATTCTACACATAGCAGGATATGCAGAAAAAGCTTGGGAACCTAGTGTTAAGACACTCCGTTCTACCTTAGTGTTAAGACACTAAGTTCACTGAACTCTAAAGACATTGTGCGACATATGTACGGCTCAACGCAACCCTATGTCTCGTTACCCGAGCGATAATATGAAAATTATAAATATTTTATTCTCAATCGAAATCACGACTGTAACGTTAGGGTCTCGAGTACACCGCATTTTCTTTTTTAGTTGATCTAAATATGGTAAGATAAAGCGCCATGTTGAATGTCACCAATGAGCGCAACATAATCACGAATATTGAGAAAAAAAAACGGAGAGTGAAGTGTCCTTTGTTTTGTTCCATTTTTTATAGTGCTAATATTAAAATATTTTGTTTAGACTAAACAGTTTTTCAATTTTAGAACCTCGTTAGAAAAATCGAATTATGGAACTTATTTAGAATAGATATATTAGAATTATATCGGTATTTTCTAACTAAAGAAATGTTTTATATTATAAAAAAGTATTAAAAAAGAAGCGTTCAGTCAAGTATTTCTGATTTCTGTTACTATAATTTTTTTTTTCATTTTTCCGCTGTATCCGAAGTATCGATAAAAATCGATACTATGTAAAAAATATACTTTTTTATAAAGTATCGATAAAAATCGTATAGATAAACGCCCATCACTGGTGTCAAATGGCGCCTTTGTGTCGAGTGTAAACGCCTGACGATTCAAGAGACGAGTCAACATCGCGGCACATTTTTATTGATCTTCTTAATGTCTTTAGGTGATATTTATTATAGGTATATTTCTGATTAGCGCAGTAGGACACTGACTGTAAATGCAATGTTCGTAGGGTTTAATTTCTATTCGGGGCTTGATTATTTTTACTTTCACGCGCTTTATCCTGCCCCTAAAACCGTCGGCTTTTCAGTTGCGTGCGTCTGCTCCAGTACCACTGCGGCTATTTAGTTCTTAATTATATATTTTTTATTTGTTATAGAAAAACGATAGAAGTTGAAGAGGGTAAGTTATTTTATTTAAGTAAATAGAGTAAAATTTAAATCTAAATTTTGGGAAATTCCGTTCACGGTATTGAGTTCCATTTAACATGTTATGTCTCAAAAACTGAGCGTGAATGGAGTAACGGAATGTCGTAGTTAAAAGCCCCCTTATAAACCTCGTTGTATGAAAAAAATATTAACTAACTATTTTAATTTACTTTAATTAATTAATTAACTAACTATTACTTAATATTTCAAAAAGAAATCAGGAAAATGATTGTAAATTAAAAATCTAAAGTAGCACTTTAATATTCCAGATGTGAAATCTTGAAGACATCGTTGCATCGTCTTAGAAAATCTTACGACGTCGTCTCTATTATACATTGGCATTTTAACAAACTTCTCCCGAGACAATTGAAGTTGGAAGATCTGAAGATCTGTATACTTTTTGAATAAATTGTTGACGGTAAAAATGTTTCTGACACCTAAAAAAGTCGCTGAAACGTTGTTTTTATACCAGATCAACCAACTGGAATTTAAAAAATATTATGTTTTCAAAGAAGTGAAACTTTTAGATTTTTGCCAATATGTTCAACTATGTGGTAATTAAATATAAGACTCATCCTCAAGACATATATTTGTGTATTACGTAAGAAGTCAATTAGATCTATTTTTAAAATATTGATCTTGACCTTTTTTCAGATTCACGCTGAATCTTAGCAGGATAGGCAGAGGGCACTTGGTAATCTTGAATTATTGCTCTTGTTTCTTTTGATTTAATAAACTGTAATATTTTCAGTATTCATTGTGGTATATAAAGAACTGTTAAGAATTAAAATACTACTTAAAGCCTTTCAAGAAATAAAATTCAAATATTTCCTTCAAAATAAAAAGTTATTGCTTTTGTAAACGTCAAACTACCAGATAATCACTAATGTTACTTTCTCAGATCGGAGAAGAACCGTTCAGACATGATTTGCACGATTAATACATATTTTAAATTAAACTTTAACCGAATGATAATACATTTTTGGAAACCTGTTGTCGTTTCGTATTAGTCCGTGGTCACGGCTAGACTAAGGTGGTACATGGCAGCACATAAGGTGGCACTATCGGTTGACGATCCTTCTAAAATGAGCTGGCTGTATCTTGCACGCGCTGTCGTGGGTTTGAAACATCTATTTTTTATTAGCTGAGATCGTTTAAAACTGGATCGTTTAACACCTGGGTGTCTCATGTGGTGAAAAGTTTTCAACCATCTCTATTTGACCTATCCTGTCTATTGAAATTAGGATGTATTTGTATATATTACTTTAAAATGTATGTGAGGCCTGTCGTGGCGCAGCGGCACAAGAGTGTGACTGTAACCGACAGGTTCTGGGTTCGATCCCCAGTCGAGGAAATGAAATATTTAATATTTTCAATTTAAATATTTAATGTTTCATTTCTTCGCTCTGGTAATAAGGCAAAGCGCGGCGTTGAGTTCCGCCACTCAACATGCAATGCCTCAAATTCGGCGAAAAGTGGGGAACGGAAGTGGAACGTAGTGTCATAACACTAGGTTTCACTTCCGTTCCCTCTGCCTACCTTGCCTAGTGCGGGATACAGCGTGAAGCTAAAAAAAAAAGGTATGTAGTACTTTATGTATGTAGTATTTTAAAAGGCTCACTGATCATTCTAATGATATCTGTTATTCCTAGAGAGTAATCTAATCCTGTAATAAAAAGATTCAGATTTAGATTCTGATTAAATTCGATACATTGTGTGCTGAAGTAATGCCCCTAAACTAAAGCTGTCAGTTTATTTTTCCACCTATCATATGAAGATCGATCCCACAGTCTTTACAATTATAATTACAGTATTTCACTGTAAATTGAAGTTCCACGATTAATAGTTTCAACTTTTTCAAAGGTAAAACTTTTCAAATAAAAATCTCGAGTGAGCATGAGTTATATCAGAAAAGTTATATTTATATAATTGTATATAATCATAAAATAAATGAGAATAATCCGGTACGCACGAGTGTAAAATCTCTAGACGAGGCTATAACGTTGTGTGAGGATATGTGAATAAATTAAATATACTGTAAAAATTGAGATTTTTTTTTGTTATCACTGTAAAATACGTCTCTTTTATAATCTTTTTGTAAGCTTTTTATTAGCATAACTAAATTATGTTTTTGATGTAGAATTTTGAGGGCAGAGATTTTTATATGACTTCATTATTTTTTGTTGCCAAATTTTTATGATGTAAATACTTGACTGTCCACAGCTGCAATATTTAAAGTGTGTATCTAAACACACTATATATATATTATAGTTAAGCGTAATATTACATGTTACCAAAAAAAAATCTTTAAAGTACAATCACTATGTGACCCCTTAGCTGCACCTACCTCCCCATTTTTGGTCCTTTTTCTATTAATCTCAGTAACATTACAAAAGACTAAGAATACGCTTAAAGGTAATGCACAATCAATCAATCAACTCAATAACAATAACATTAAAATATCTTTATAGACTGGAGCGTTTGGTGCTCCGTTCACTCTGTCTACCCCGTTAGGGATATAGTGACAAGCTAAATAAGTAAGTATCTTTATAGTTTACCTAAATATCTGGTCTGAATATAACAATCATAAATTGATGAATGAACGTACCTTTACCTATTGTATTAAAATGATAGAGTTGAATGATAACATATATGATTCACATAGTAATATATAAAAAACATATAATTGAAAGATATATTGTATAGTGTAATTTTGTAAATTTACGAGTATTGTCATTACGCAATTTTAAAAATGTGCGTTTACTGTACATTTTGAATGTTGATTGTGGAAGTAATTAATTGTTTCAGGCGAATTTATTTCATCAACGTTCATGGAGTTAACTTCAAGCATTGCATATGATTATTTTTATTTTGAAAATTTTCATATCCTTCTCTATTTTTCAAAACACAAATAAAACTATATTGACATTAGGATCTTATTATTTGTAATGTTATATTTGTATATTTGCTAAATGATGACCCAATTTCAATGTGTAAAAATGTTAAAAAAAAATAAACAATAATGTTTTAAATTTTCACGTTTGTTACACATTTTAAATGAAACAATTTTAAATGGATTAATCGCGTATTTTTTTTTATGGGAAAGATGGCAAACTAGCGTATACGTCGTCATCACCTGATGGTAAATGATCACCGTATTTTTAAATATATTTGGAAACCCGACGTTTCGAAGACTTTACAGTAGTCCTTGGTCAGGTCGGTAGAATAGACTGAGGTGGCATTCGTCTGTTATTTGACATAATTATTATATTAAACTACTGCTCAAAACTTCTTAGTTACCGCACGTACTTCCCTGACCCCCCCAGACGACTACAGAATGACAAAGTCAGCTGTGTGTAAGCATACATCGAAAAAATCCATCCACTACATCAGGTTTGATAAACCCCGCATACTCGCTAGGGAGAATAGATATATTCTTAGAACTATCCACGAGGCTATTAAAATAAAAAAAATATCCTAATCTCAATAGAGATGATGGTTAAAAATTTTATACCACCTGGGAGCCACTCTTAAAAAAATAATGTCTCAAACACACCATACAAGTGGACCAGTTAGAGTAAGATCATTCTGAAGGAATCCAGGGCGGTAAGCGAGACAATTAAGAATACGTTAGCGGTTGTTTGATATAATAATAACGTTAAATAATAGACGAATGCCCTTCAGTCTACCCGTGACCAATTTTTTTTTTCCGAAATTGTTTTAAAACCAATACAAGCGGTTATTTCTTTTTAAATTATTTCATTAACATGATAAACAAACTCTTTATTATTTGTTAATAAATAAAAAACAAAAAATGAAGGCCTGTAATACGGCAGGGGAATATACACATATAAATATTGCATATGTGTATATACAATATTTATATGTGTACAAAAATTTGTTTAACGAAACACTGTACATCTAATTTAGCATTCATTTTGAAAGTGTAGATTGTTTGTGCATTTTAATGTATTATTCATGTTTCTACAATTTCAATGAGTAACAAGCAGTTCAAAAGAATGTAAAATTGCTATTATGCAATTGGGTCTAGCTTTTTCACTATTTACAGATTTTAAAAGGAGTTTACTAAAGTAGTCACTCGTAACTGAATATTAGTAGCAAGCATCATTAGAACAAAATTATAAAGAACTGCGTTTCTGAAATTTTTTAGTATACATACGCTATACGTTTGTTTGACGATATTTTATAATGTATTTAAAAATAAGTAAATATGATAAAATAAAATAACCAACTTGATAACTATACTATACGCACAAACATTTCCCATCCATTTAAGATTAACCAGAAGTCACGTTTGAATTTTATAATAATTTTCATTGTTTTTCTAGAAAAAACCCTAAAGTACCCTAAGGTACACCATCTAATTCTACAGTAACTATTCTTCAAATTGAAATCAATCATATCACTTTTCCAGGCCATTTTTACAATGTTTGAATCTTATTTTTTAAGTGACACATGATTTATTCATATTTGATAAATCTATTTTGAATTAATGATGGAGGACTAGCTATTATTTTCAAGCTTCATTCTAGAAGCGTTAGAATATTTCTATATCAGAGTACTTTTCTTTTCCTTAGAGTTAAAAGTCATTGTTCTAAACTGGTTGTATCATGTTTTTGTAGGTTAGAAATGTCCTTCAAATTTCCGATTGGTCTCTTTTAGCCTCGATGTAGTATTTCCATATGAGCTACCCATTGAAAAGCATTCCCAATATTTGTTGCTGATTGAAATTTATATATTCTTTTAACAAAATAATCATTTATTAAAAACATATAGACTTTCTAGCACTTGCTTTTATTCTTTATTTCTTGAACCAAGTTGCGACTAAGTGTTATTGAAGTTTTGCAGACGCTATATTTGAATTTTTGTGACTCAAGAACAGTGCCGTATCATAAGCATAAGTAGCAGATTCGATGTCATTGAAATAAGACAGCCGTGTAGATTGTATACAATACCATCCCTAATAGTGATCCCTGCAGGATTTAAGTCTTTATGATTGAAATCTTTTTGTATATGGATGAATAGAATAGAGCAGTATTCTTTTTTCTCTAATGTATCGCGGATAGAATGAGCAAAACGATAAATCTTTTCTACAACCCTATAGCACGCTTATTATCTAACAACTAGTGGCTTGGAATAGTTTTTTTGTATTTTATTTTCTTCATCCCAGTATAAGTTGTAATCGTTGAATTCTCTTAACCATTTTTATCGTCAACATTTTTTAAAATAATAGAAATCTTTATAATGTTAACACCAAATTAAGCAAGATGACATTTATATATTTAGTTTCAACATTTCTGCTGTAATTAAGCTAATTACAGCAGAAGTATTGAAACTTAACTTAGTTTTTGGTCAAAGAAAGAATCCTTTTACTTGTGGAAGAGTTTTTATCTTTAGGACTGGTAATAATTCTATCATCAATTTCTATTTCCGTATCTATATTCCGCTTCACACGTAATGATCTATTACGTGTGAAGCAAACAAGCCTTTTAAAAAATTAGCAAAATACTGCTTTTTTGGAAGATCAATCCTAAGGTCGTTGTATAGTTAGTCATCATCCCGCTATGTCGACATAGCACGAGTATCTTTAATTCTCTTCTATAAAGAAAAAAATATTCTTCGTTGTGATTTCTATATTTTATAGTAATCTGTAATATCTAGTACTATAAGAAATTTCATCCCTGTGATATATTCTTATATTACATTCTTATGAAATCTAATATCATTTCAAAGGAGATTACTTGTAATATTTCAAATATTTTAATGTTTGAAATGAAAGTGAAATATATTATATTGTTTTTTTCAGCTTTACGCTGTTTTCCCTATATGGCAGGGTGGGCAGAGGGAACTTGGGAACCTAGTGTTAAGATACTATATTCCGTTCCCGATGTTTTCTTATTTTTTTAATGCAATAAAGTATATTTATTACACAAATGTTTTTGCTAGTTCCACTTACCAGCGAAGAAATTAAAATATAAAATTATTCATTCCCCTGAATCGAACACGCTTGTGCTACACTGCATAATGTTCTCGTCTTGTGCAGTAAATATGGATTATTTTTGCAAACTAACCTGAAGAAACAACTGTATATTAGATGACAAGTATATCTCTGCTTTTTTTGAATTCACTTTTAACAAATACATAACTATAATTGTGTACTTCCTGCGTATGCTAACTTTCTAATTTAGGTGTATATGAGTATATATTTGTCTACAGATTTCTCAAAAGATAAGTTTTATCGAGATAATCTTTTTTAATGAATTATATCCTAATTTAGATAATAAACTAAATACTCTCTCTCTCTCTGTCTCACTCTCTCTGCTTCACGCGGTTTCCCGCACATGGCAGAGTAGGCAGAGGGAAATCAGGCACCTAGTGTTAAGACACTCCGTTCCACGTTCAATTATAATTAACTAAGCTTCCCAGTAAAGTCTTCTGATTAAATACTTACTTAAATAAGAAGACATGAACTATAAACATAATATTAATGACAAGTGTCCGAAGTTGGTTTAATTTTTTAGTGTTTCGTAGTTTTTACAATTCGTCTGTCGGTCTTTTTTTTTGTATTTTTGTGTTACCTCTACAACAATGCTAAAAAGTTGTCACCTGGCTCACGCGAAATGAATAACTTATTGTAAACTTATTGTAATTGATTAACTAAAATGAAATCTTGAAAAAAAAAGGTGTAGTGACCACAGTAAAATTGTAATATATATTATCTAATACCAATTTATAAGTAATGAGTTTACTATATAAATTGAGTATATTTCATTTGGGAAACGAAGTTATTTGTTTCGCATGTAAATTATATTAAAAAATGCATAATAATATCAACTGTACTTTATTTAAGTAAATAATGAAGAAATAAGGTCTTCATGTTACAAATTTAAATTTACATTGCTTACAGAAATGGGATTAAAAGAATATAACAAATGTATATTTTAAAATAAAAATGTACTCAGTCTCACTCACTCAGCTTCACGCTGTATCCCGCACGTGGCAGGGTAGGCAGAGGGAACTTGGAAACCTAGTGTTAAGACACTCCGTTCCATTCCCCACTTTCCGCCGAATTTGAGGCATTGCGTGTTCAGTGGCGGAACTCGACGCCGTGTTTTTCCTTGAACCAGAGCGAAGAAATGAAAATATTAAATATTTAAATTGAAAATATTAAATATTTTATTTCGTCGAGTGGGGATCGAACCCACAACATGTCGGTTACAGTCACAGGCTAGTGCAACTGCGCTGCGATGGGCCTCAAATATAAAAATATAAAAATAAATGTTTGTTAGGATAGCTTTTTGTTCCACTTCAATGCAAAAAAAAGAGAAGAAATTTATAGTAATATTTATCTAAAAAAGATATACGATACAAGTAATATAAAAAATAATTTGCCTATAATATAACATCAAAGTTTAGACAGGCAAAGCCACGTGATTATCGCTAGTATTTGATATACAGGATATATCAAGGCTTGACCTATATACTCTAAAATATATATTTTAGAATCTGTCGATCAGAATTCTCTTTGAAATTGAAAACGAAGGGTTCAGGTGTTGCTCGCTGGAATTATTCGCGCATATTAAGTACCGCATTTATCAGCCAAGTACCTAACACTTGTAGGAAAAACGAATTTTAAAGGGAATTTAAAATAAATTTAGAATAGCTAGATAAATTTATAAAAATAAATTTAAATGTTACTTTTAATTAAATTTTGTATGTTGCTTCAAATTAATACAATATTTCTCATAGATCATATAAGAACACTATATTTACTGAAAAACTTTTCTTTTTCCATCTCTTAACGTGAAAGTTATAGAGAGAAAAATGAAATGTTTTCTAAATCTTTTCTATCTATATTAATAAGCGGTCTAATAAACAAGGTATCTAGTACAAAATATATTTGTTTTTATTTATTTTTTGTCACCTTTACGCAGTATCTTGGATCTAACTAGGGAAACTGACATTCCTTTCACTTGCATTGTTATGCAGATGATAGCACTGTGGACGCTGTATACTCCAGCCGTGCAAGTCTTTCACGGGAAAACGTCGACCAGTGCCGAAACCAACTTACTTTTTCTGTTGAAACATCCCTCAAGAATTTTTTCGTATTCATGGGTCGTGGGCGACGGTGATCACTCACCATCAGGTGACCTTTGCCTTGTATTTTTCATTAAAAAAAATGTGCCCTTTCTGACTGAATTAAAGCGTGTCGTGGTGGAACTCAACACCACGCCATCAAATATTTAATAAGAATAAGAAAATATTAAATATTTTTTTCATCGAGTGGAATTCAACCCATAAACTGTCGTATTTAGAGTTACTGCTTGTGCTCCTGCGCCACGACTCTCCTCTATTAGTTCACATAAATATTACTACTTTTATTTCCTTTTATAAAACTGAAAATTAATTTCCTTTTACATGTGAATGCAACCGTATCGCATAGTTCTGAATTACTAGCTCTTCTCACAAAAGATCTATGTGTGATTAAAATGTAGCAAAAAATAAGCGTTTCATTGCGTTTGAAATTGAACGAAAATTTAATTTGGGTGCAGACTGGTATTCCTTATACGAGGTGATAGTACCGGTAAGCTACGTCGTTATTTTGTCAATTGTCAGCTCTAAACTTGTCAGTTTTTAAAGTCAGTGTCGTTTTGTAACTGTGCTTAAAACGTGTATACTGTGAGTGTAAAATGTAAGTTTTGTAGAAGAAAAAGAAGAAATTGTAAATGAGAAAATCAAGTGCTGTTTTATACTTTCGTTCTGACATTTTCACACTACATACATAATTTGCTTAGTTTAGTAACCGATCGAAATAAATTTTATTCTATATAGTCTGGTATATAAAATATTTTTGCGTTAATATTTTTTTATCTTTAAAATAAGTAAAGAGCATGACCGACAGTCAAATAACTCAATGTAAGCATGATCACGGATATATCAAGGCAGGGTTGAATTTTGGACAACGGCCAGTTTTGGAAATATGAAAATATTTTTACTAATTATGTATAAGTTGTAACAAGCTTATAAGAATTTCGACATAGCTTGATAAGACCGTATGGTTTAGTTGGTTAGAGCGTTTGAACAGTTGCCAAAGGCCCGGGTTCAAACCCTACTACGTTTAAATATTAGTACGTTTTCTAAATACTCATAAGTATGAAATATTTTTTTTCCCCAAATGGATATCGAACCTACAACCGACATGTTTACAGTCGCAGGCATGTCTTTGCGCAACGATGGCATCAATTATTGACATAACATTATTATTTACCCTAGAGGATACATGAGCAAAAAACAAACTAAGAATCCCGTCTTGACCCCATCTCGAGAACTCAATTTAAATCGGAAAGGCAGAAGTCGTCGGAAATTTTCCTATCTCAACATAAGTGCTTCCAACTATTCTTGCTGTTCTTCAATCTACTAAGGGCAGCCACAGACGTTGCGAATTTCCCTAGACAGTATTTGTTTTAGTGAGATGAAAGTTTTATGTTCCACCCTTTTTAGCTGATAGAAACGGGTTCGAAAAGAAAACCTTGTCTTTAGACAAGTAAATGTCTAAGTTTAAGTCAGATTTTTTTTTTCATTGTATTATACACTCACTCAGTCAGCTTCACGCTGTATACCGCACATGGCAGGGTAGGCAGAGGGAACCTGGGAACCTAGTGTTAAGGCACTCCGTTCCACTTCCGTTCCCCATTTTCCGCCGAATAGAAGGCATTGCATGTTGATTGGCGGAACTAAAAGCCACGTTTTGCCTTGTACCAGAGTGAGGAAATGAAAACTTTAAATATTTAAATTGAAAACATTCAATGATATACTTCTTCGAATGAAACTTCGATTCGAACCTACAACCTGTCGAGTACAGTCACACCCTTGTGCCGCTGCGCCACGACAGGCCCCATTGTATTTTAGTATGCATAATACATACATATATCATATATAACTTCGTTTCCCTCTTTTATAGTCTGCTATAGTGGAACTCAACGCAGCCTTTTCTTTAACCAGTGTGAGATAAATTGTACCCCAAAATATATATAATTGCATGATCGTCATAATGGAATTGCCAATACTAAACTAAATTGATCATACAATTTTAATTTTACATATTAACCTATTATGTAAACTTTTGAGACAAATAAATATTCAAAGTAATAATTATAATGAAAACACCACATTATAATGCAATTTTATATAATCTCTTGTTTTAAATATATTTTTGTTACTTTAATTTACTTCAAGTATTTTTTTTTTTCGAATAACACAGATACTAAATACTCTATGTTCTACATATTTACGAGGCATTGAGTTAAATAGCGGGACTGCAGTCCAAGCGATATCTGTAGTTCTAACGGAGCGGAGACATTAAAATTATTTAAATTTATTCACACTCCTTCGTGGAATTGTCTATAAACCATTGAAAACACAACGATTGCGTCCTTAGCAAGTTAGCCTTAAACAAGCTTAAAGTAATTTCTTTAAATATTTTTTTTTTCAGCTTCACGCTGTATCCCGCACTAGGCAGGGTATGCAGAGGGAACCGAAGTGAAACTTGGTGTTATGACACTCCGTTCCACTTCCGTTCCCCACTTTCCGCCGAATTTGAGGCATTGCGTGTTGAGTGGCGGAACTCAACGCCGCGCTTTGCCTTATTACCAGAGCGAAGAAATGAAACATTAAATAATTGATAGTATATTAAATCAACTCACTCTATGAATGAGACCGGTCGTGTCGCAGTAGCACAAGTGTGTGACTTAAACGTGACAGGTTGTGGGTTCGATTCGCACTCGAGGAAATAAAATATTCAACATTTTCAAATTAAATATATATATTTTTTTTATTTTTTCGCTCAAGTAACAAGGTTAAGTTCCGTCACTCAAAACGCAATGCCTCAATTTCAGCGGAAAGTGGAGTGCGAACTGAACGGAGTGTTTTAACACTAGGTTCCTAAGTTCCTTCTGCCTATCCTACATGCAACTAAAAATAATAAAATATAAGAAGAACAGTTTAACTAAGGCATACAGACAATGGTTAAAATAAAATGAATATATATTTTTAAATCTTTGAACTCGTAGCCCGAACAAAGGCTTTGTAGTAAAGTAATATTCATTTAGAAATTGGCATTAGCTTTGAGCTCTCAAGTTTGATATAATAATCTTTATGGCTTAGAATCAGTCAGATATATGAATATATAGATGTATTCAATAATATTGTATTATTTGCTAAAAAAATATTTAAGAAATACTGATTTAACATTTTTGTTTGTTTTTAAACTACTCAAGGAAACGAAATATTCATTTCTATCATACATCTCGAAGATCTCTGGAATCCAGGCAAAGCGCAGCGTTGAGTTCCGCCACAGAACACAAAATGTTTTTTTTTTCAGTGTTAACACTAGGTTCCTAGGTTCCCTCTACTATGCACGACAATTTTTTTAAAAAATAATAAGCGATACTTCAGTAGTCCTTTATAATTATATATTGAAAACACGTCTTTCTAGGATAAATAAGTCCGAGGAAGGGTCTTTGTAAGCTATGCTTTACACAGCCCATTAAGCTAAATTAATTAACTTACTCAATCTCTGCCTATAATGGATTAATATCTAATGTTTGCTATAATAACTTTGGCGGACGACGTTGCTCCTTTAGGAATTACTAAATAAACCTTTTAAAGTATTAAAACGGCCGATTAATCTGTCGTAGAGGTTAGGGACAGGATATTGTTGAATTTGCATTATATTTCAGTATAATGATCTAATTATGCTTCTAAGCAAGTCGGTTAATTGCGGAAGTGTATAATTGTTTATATGTTAATACTAAATTTAAAAACGTATAAAAATTTAAACGTTTTTATTAAGCAGGATTTGAACCCAAGTCATCTTGAAAACCGTTCAAACGCTCTGACCATACATACGTTCTTATTCTCTCTTCTACGTCAAAAATCATATATGGTTAACATAAATAAATAAATCATAACAAGCGAATGAGAATTTCGACGAAGCTTGATAAGAACGTATGGTTTAGGTGGTGGGAGCGCTTGGTCGGCTTGCAAGAGGCGTGGGTTCAAGTCTTCCGATTAAATTTTTATACGTTTTTAGATTTAGTATTTTTTACCTATATGTGGAATAACACTTTAAAAATAGTCAAAATGATTGTATGTTTGTCCACAGTTTTCTCCTAAAGTTAAATACATTTCGAGATCAACAATACAAACACTCCGTTTTCTCGTGGAAATTGAATCTATAACCTATAAATTTTTACTGCGCTATAACGGCATAAAAAACTTTTAATTTCAAAATTATCAAGCACATACAAAAAGTCTACTAAAACAATGGGGAGATAAACTATTATTATTCAGACAGTACTGGCTGGTGGCCAAATTTTAATTCCAGTCATTCCGTACGACGACCAGCAATAATAGTGAGCTCTTGTGCAGGCGTAGACCTTAGATATTAAGTGAATGCCTCAACTTTACTCGATAATGTCAAGACTTTTTATAAATGAGATATATAGAAATCCAAAGACATGTTAAAAATGATTGACAGGCTAATAATGATGATAATGAAATTACTAAATATACAGATAAACAATTTCTTAAACAAAATACATTAAAACAATATTATTGGGTCCATGATAACATCACAATTTATGATGTTATCATGGACCCAATAATATTGTTATCACCGACGAGTAATATAGAAAACCACATGAAATTGAAAATTTGTGAAATTTTCTAATTCTAATTAATGAAACCATATTCATTAATTGCCATTTAAACAATTTCACGTTTGCAATAAAATTTTAAGGTGATATGAAATGTGCAGTAAGTAGTGTAAACGTGAACTCTTGCCTCTTCTAGTCTAAATCTTATTCAAATAAACCATACATTCCTATCGAAAATTGATTTATTTTTTCAACTTAATTTTGTTCCTTACAGTCACATAATAAAGATAATGCCACTATTATTTAACTTATTTTTTAATTTTTTTTTCTTTTGTATTAAGTGATGTTCAAACAATGCCACTTATTACCTAAATACTATTATTTGTAACCAAAAAAAATAAAATTAAAAACATTTTTTTTTAAGTTTTATTTGACACTTAGGACGCTTTTATACGATTTTAAATTTAAATTTAGAATAATACAACATATTTTCAGTCGAATGTCTGTGTTGGACTGTGAGTGGTGTTTTTAAAGTAACTCGAAATATATTACAGTGGTCCCCAACACTGACATCCCAGTAAAGTGGAGACAAATTTGCATTTCGTTCTTCACAATTGTATATACAAAAGACACATGTAATGTAAAATGGAGTTGTAAAATGTTAATTTTATTTCTTTTTGGTGTAGTCATATGAATTTAAATTTTGTTAAATACTTTCTACACATTAAGAGTGATGTTTAGAAGATATAAACGTGATGGTTATTTTTTTTAATCTTGACAAGTTTTCTTTTTCAGCTTCAAGCTGTATCATGGACAAAACAGAGTAGGCAGATGGAACTTGGGAACCTAGTGTTAAGGGTACTCCGTTCCTTTTCCCATTTTTGGCCAAACTTGAAGCATTGCATTTTGAGTGACAGAACTCAACGCCGCGCCCAGAGGCCCAGAGACACACATAAACGTGACAATTTCCAGTTCGATTCCTAGTCGGAGCAATAAATTATTTAAATTTAATTTTCTAGCTCTGGTAACGAGGCATTGAAAGTGGGGAACATAATTATCTTAAGTTGAAAGAAGTGTTTTAACATTAGGGTCCCCGGTTTCCTTTGCCTATCTACTGTATGTAAGATACTGCCTAAAGTAAAAAATAAAAATAAAAAGAACATAACCTAATCAAAAATATGAAACGATGTACAAAATGCACTCTACCACATAATTTGAAATCGACTAAAACCTAGCTAACTACTTGCAAATTTTATTGTTTTAACCCGCATACAAAATCGTATATTTAGTTTGTACACAAAGTGAAATAAAACGTGTAAAAACGATTGTTTGTCTCGTGTTTGTAGTAAATTGCAGTGCACAAAAGCTGCGGCAATCAATATTTTGTGATTATAAAAAAATATTCACTTTTATTGAATTTGTGGCAATGTTTTGTCTATCGGTATTTCTAATCAAACTTTGTATTTTGAATTACAAAATTGGAGTTACTTAAATTGTTTATGGTCCTAAAAATAGCAGAATTGGCAGAAGGAACCTGGGATCCTGGGAGTGATAAGACACTCCATTCCCGTTAAAACTTTTCGGTCCCCTACTTGCCATTGTATTGAGATATTGCATGTCGAGCGAAGCTTTTTAAATTGCTACCAGGTCAAAGCAATTTACAGTCGCAAAGTTGTGCTCCTACGCCATTAATTAATTAAAAAAATAAACAAAAAAAAAAAAAAAGATAAAATACAGCCCAGTATAAAAAAAATTAGATAATTAACACAGCGTTAGTAGATGATGATGTGATTTTTATCTAAATGCATATGATAACAATAGAATTCCACCTATATCCTTTCCCTATCACTTTATACAACTACTATGAATATTGTGCAGTTAAATATTTCAAAGTTTTACTCTTTCAGTCATCGTACGTTCATCAATTTAACGTGTGCTTGTACATCAATTTCTCGGAAACTAAATAATCATTCGTTTTGATCCTGAAATGATACTTATTTTAAGCATAGGTACCAACTTAGAAAACAATCAAAGTTTTATCAAAATCAATTTAGTAAGTATTTAGTGTTTGAGATAAAATTCATATTTTTGAAAATAGTTTTTAATAAAAAAAATATTATTATACAACCATAACTTTATTTCAAAATAAGAAGTTTTTTTTTTACTCAACGTGACGTTAGAGATGTTCAATCATACTTTTTTCTAGAGCGTTATATGAAGAGCTCAAATTAACTACTTACTTACTTACTTAGCTTCACGCTATATCCCTAGCGGGGTAGGCAGAGAGAACGGAGCGCCAAACGCTACGGTCTCGGCATACCTCTTCATACATGCCCTCCGGGGGGTCCTCATGCTTTTTACGTGACCTTCCTCCAGTATCGTCGATACTGTGTTTTCGAAGGTCAACCGAGGTCTCCCCCTCCCTCTCTTACCACTCACTTTTCCTTCATAAATCTTTTTTACCATTCTTTCTTCACTCATTCGCTCGACGTGCCCAAACCACCTGAGCACGTTCTTCTTCATTCTCACTGTGACATCCACGCTAGTACCTGCCATTCTGTGTATTTCTTCATTGGACATGCGATCAGATAAACTGACTCTGCATATCCGACGAAGAGATCGCATCTCTACAGCAATCATCTTTCTTACATTCTTCTTCTGTAATACCCACGTTTCGCTGCCGTATAACAGTGTCGATACCAACACTGCATTGTGTACGGCCAAACGCGCAGCTATGCTGACGTTTCGCCGTCTCAACAATGCAGCTAAGGCACCGTTAACTCTGTTACCGGCAGCAATACGCCTTTCCACATCCATTTAGTATCTACCGTCTCTGCTAAACATACTTCCCAGATATACTACCTCATTCACTTGTTCTAATATCTTATCATTTACACTGACCTTGCAAACTGTTCTTTCTTCATTTCTTTCAAATTAACTAATATTTTAAAATTAATTTCAAAGAACTATAAAGTTGTTATATATTTTATGCAATAATAACAATAAATATTTAAGACTTACTTTTTAAATATTTATATTAAAGTTGTTTATTATTAATATATAAATCGTTTAGTTATTTATTATAATTAGAAAGTATTTCATTCAATGCCAATGCTACTTGGAGCAGTGAAGTTTTTATTTTATCACCTTGAAAAGACTAAACGCAGCGTTGAGTTGCGCCACTCAACAATGTCTACAATCTATAATTAATCTTGAAAGTGAAGAAACTATAGTCAAGGTATAATCGAAATGTAATGGCACAACCGTGCGTTCTGTAAACGCTTTTGATTTGTTCTCACATTTTAGGAAATTAAATGCGCGGCATTGGGTTCCGCCACTTAACACATAGTGCCTCTAAAATTCTGCGGAATGTGGGTAGGGGAAGTATCTTAGTAGGAACAGAGTTTCTTACACTAGGTTCCCATGTCCCTTATCCTACTTTACAGTGTATGAATTACATCGTAAAGTGAAAAAAAAAACCTCTAAAGAAATATAACCACCCAAAGAGAAAATTGGCAATACGTAACAAACAGATATATAACAATAAAAGCTCCTTTAAGTGTCTCTTCTAATAGCAATAAGTAATAATATTTTTGCGTGAAGCAATGAACCGTAAAGGGACAGTCGGTGCCTCGATCACCAATATTACAGTTTTCATGGCGGCCTCAAAAATATAACCGAATTTTCCTTATTACTGAGATTGAAGATAATAAGCTGCGAGAAAGATTTTGTTTGAAAACTTTTAAAAAGTTTGTTTTATGTTAAAAAGTGACAAATAAATTAATATAACATAAATAGAACCTGTTTATTTATTTTAAATCTTTTAATTTAATTATAAATTAGTTAACGAAGTGTGCAACTTTTCGTATCATCTTCTTATAATGTTATACGAGGAATAAAGAGTAAAGTTTTACTAATATTACAAATTCGGTAGTAATTCTGTCTGTCACTAATTGAATAAAATTTTATATAGAGAGATATATGAGGATCTTGGAATGAATTTCTGGTATTTTTTCCATTTGGTTAGTCTTAAAAGAAATTTCATTGTTTTTGAAAAGTCACCGAAGAAAACATACATGGTTGACATTATGATATATATAAAAACAATATTAAAAATAAAAACACTGTCCTTTAAAGAAAAAACCTATGAAAAAGTCCGCGATGATATATATTTGTGAAGATGTAATCACAGTAACCATTTTACTCAGCTTCCCGCACATGGCCAGTGCAGGCAAAGGGAACTTGGGAACCTATTGTTAAAACACTCCGGTCCACTTCCGTTCCCCACTCTCTGCCGAATTTGAGGCATTGCGTGTTGAGTGGCGGGACTCAACGCCGCGTTCTGCCTTGTACCAGAGCGAAGAAATGAAAACATTAAATATTTAAATTGAAAATATTAAATATTTCATTTCCTCGAGTGGAGATCAAACCCAGAACCTGTCGATTACAGTCACACGTTTGTGTCACTACGCCACGACAGATCTCATTTTAATATATTTAATTAAAATTTAAAAGTATGAGGTAAATGCTATTTTTTTCATCAAGTTAGTAAAAAAACATACGCGAATTACAACAAACGCCATATATTAAAAAAAATAATCATAGCCCTTTTTCTTATTAGAATTTTATTTTACAATTAAATATTACATTTGTTCAATACTTAAACATTTCTTCAATACATATAAGCGAATAATTAAGTATAGGTATTAGTAGAACGAAAAAGTAGAACAAATCAATTTCACTTATGTAAAAAATTATCATCTATGCTGATGCTACATTGATGATAACATTGAAATGATAAACGACGACTTTAAAGCTTATCTCAAAGTGTCATCAATAAAGTGTCACAGAATTTGTAACTAGAAGTGTATTACAGGTACCTAAGAACTAACAAAATATTCGTATACATTATAATTTACTGCCATTTCATAGACGTACTGTATTGAACGATATGGTATGGTAGTGACATTTACAATATATATATATATATATATATATATATATATATATATATATATATATATATATATATATATATATATATATATATATATATATATATATATATATATATATATATATATATATATATATATATATATATATATATATATATATATATATATATATATATATATATATATATATATATATATATATATATATATATATATATATATATATATATATATATATATATATATATATATATATATATATATATATATATATATATATATATATATATATATATATATATATATATATATATATATATATATATATATATATATATATATATATATATATATATATATATATATATATATATATATATATATATATATATATATATATATATATATATATATATATATATATATATATATATATATATATATATATATATATATATATATATATATATATATATATATATATATATATATATATATATATATATATATATATATATATATATATATATATATATATATATACTAATTTACTAAAAGAGACAAATACCTAAAACTAAAATAAATAGTATTTTATTCATCAGATCCTTATTTGGCAATGAGACCATTTTGTACCGAGTATGCCTAAGTCTAATAAATAAAAAAAAATCGGTACAAGTGATGGGAAAATTGAGGGACCCACATTAATCAATTCTTTTTGGAAGTCGGGTAAATTTGGCAAAACCTTTCCAAATAGAGATTGTAATAACATAAATAATTTTATATATAACTTTTAGATTGTAGCAACATTAATAGTATATATTCGTATATACAAATTTAGGCGTAGGCTAGATACTTGATTAATGCTTAGCGGTCAGAGCAATTGGACAGTTTCCAAGAGGCGTGGGTTGGGTCCCGCTGCATGCAATTATTTTTATATTTCGTAGAATGTTTTTCTTTTAATATTTTCTTGGTGTAATGACGATTATTATTTTTTTATAAATTTCTTATACATTATTTTTTTGTATTAAAGAAATGAAGACAGGATAGAATGCAAGATCAGTGTAAATGATAAGATATTAGAACAAGTGACTGAGGTAGTATATCTGGGAAGTATGTTTAGCAGAGACGGAAGATACGAAATGGATGTGGAAAGGCGTATTGCTGCCGCTAACAGAGTTAACGGGGCCTTAGCTGCATTGTTGAGACGGCGAAACGTCAGCATAGCTGCACGTTTGGCCGTACACAATGCAGTGTTGGTACAGACACTGTTATACGGCAGCGAAATGTGGGTATTACAGGAGAACAATGTAAGAAAGATGAATACTGTAGAGATACGATCTCTTCGTCGGATATGTGGAGTCAGTTTAGCTGATCGCATACACAATGAAAAGATACACGAAATGGTAGGTACTAACGTGGATGTCACAGGGAGAATGAAGAAAACGTGCTCAGTTGGTTTGGGCACGTCGAGCGAATGAGGGAAAAGTGAGTGGTAAGAGAGGGAGGGAAAGACCTCGGTTGACCTTTGAAAACACAGTATCGACGATACTGGAGGAAGTTCACGTAAAAAGCATGAGGACCCCCCGGGGGCATATATATGAAGAGGTTCATGACAGTGGACGAGGTGAAAGAGGTATGTCGAGACCGTAGCGTTTGACACTCTCTGCCTACCCCGCTAAGAATAAAGCGTGAAGTAAGTATTTTGTATTTTTTTGTCTGTTTTTTCGCATTGGTGACAAAGTATTCTGTTACTTAACATTCAATGCTTCAGGATCGGAAATATTTAAATAGGAACGGATTATCTTAGTATTAGGTTTTCAAATTTCTTCTGCCTTATTTGAGCCTGAAAGAAGCAATATATTTACTTTATCAATATTTTATAAAAATATTATTCTTGTAATTAATCGTCCCACTTGTCATCTGTCACACGTCGAAAGCTACAAATAGCGGCATTTTCCTAATGACTATTTAATGACCTCTTACAAAATTAAATAAATACTGTATTTTATTATATAAATAGAATGTGGTTAAATAAATAATTACTTAAATAAATCATTATGAAAGTGGAAAATATTTTTAACGTGAAATATTTTTTAAGTTGTTCCATAGTACATATATTATTACTATATACATAGTTCCATACATTATTATATTGGGGCTTGTTGAGGGGCACACGCCTGCGACTGTAATTGCGACAGTTTGTAGATTCGTTACTCTCTTGAAAAAATGAAACTTTAACGATCGAAAATTATCAAAATGTACAAGTACATAATATAAAAAAAGGATTTTAAAAAATATGTGAAATAATTAACGTTACGATATATCTTAAAGCTAAAACGAGAAATTGAAAATTTACGAAATAATTTACCTACTTGGTAAATGTTATGAATATAAATAAATTGTAACAAGAGAAGAGCTTGATAAGAACTATAGTGCAGGGGTCTAGTAGTATCACTTGGACAGTTTCCAATAGGCGCAGGTTCGAGTCCTCTCACGTATTCAGAACTCAGAACGTATTTAGATTCAATCACTGCCGTATGATTCCGGCTTAGAATAGGATCACCCTGGTACTGATGGTGTCGTAAGAGGCGACTAAGGTGCGTGTGGTAGAGTCACGTTGCCAGTAATGGCAACACGCATGGACAGACTCGACCGGATTGTTACCACCCCCGGCATTTAAGACCGGCGTTAAGTAGTGGCTTTGGCCACTGCGTTTCCGTTAGGTAATGCCGGGCCCCGGTGCCCATCCACCATAAAAGACGGCAACACTCCTGTAGCTTCTCCGGAGTTACACGGGGCCGTGGGCGACGGTGATCACTTACCATCAGGAGACCCGCACGCTCGTTTGCCGTCTCTTCCATAAAAAAAACTGTACGTACACGACTTCAATCATTTATTGAGATACTCCATTTTCACTTCGCTTAATATTATGTCTGCGTGAAGGAGTCGATTTGGCACTTTACCAAGATTGCAGAAACGAACTTCAGCTCTTAAATTTTCGACTTCAGTTCAATTTACAATAATAATATGTATAAAAAATAGTGGGATAATCTCTGGCTGTCCTTTTACCTAGCTCACTAATACAAAAACAAGGCGTGAGCAAGTGAAATATTTATTTATTAATTAAAATTATGCCATAAGTACTTAGTATTAATTAAGAAACAAACATATCGACATTAACAAATTATAACGAAACAGCAAAAAAGTGTATAACTAGCTAAAGAAATAAACGTGGATCTAAGATCGAGCACAAACAAGTGCCAGGCCAATGTCCAGCAGTTGGCGACGACAGGCTGATGACAATCGTGATGATGATAAATGGATCTTTAGATTTAAATACCAATTGTTAGGAAACGTAGCAATTATTATAAATGCAAGGACATACATGAAACTCTTTCTTTACTTTTCTCTCTCTCTCTTATCTTTCTCTTTCGTAACTTATGAAAATACTTGTAATCCTTACTTTAACCTAGAAAAAAAAAATTCTTTGAACATTGGACGTCGTTAAAGAAATTACATTCTATGAAATGAATTTTGTAAGCAGCACCATATCACGAATTAGATTAAAAGCATTCCTCATAGGGCACACTATGACGCTGCTCTAACAAAGCTGGTATGCCCTCATGGATCACAGTAGGACCTTTTTTTTACTTTTTTGGGTTAAATTTCTACAGTTATAATATATATTGTTGTAAATTCATTGATATCGTTTCACCAATTATTATATCATTTGATATCATGTCACAGAAGGACTAATGTTCAAGCGACAGGATGTAGGTTCGATTTCCACTCGAGGAAGTTTCAGTAGTTTCAATTGTTCTCAATGTATTGTCTCAGTAGCTGAAAAAAAATATATATAAGTATAATTAATATACACCCATAGTAAAAATACTACGAGAGAGTGGAGTTACATATGTTACGGTTTTCACTATTTTTTTTATTAAATAAACGTGGAAAATACTAAAGAACAAGAAATTAGCTTATGAATGATACAACAGGCCATACAACAGTTAAACAGATTATTACCAAATAAAGTAATAAAAATGTAAGTCTACTATAGTGAGGGACAGAATATATTGTCTTAACACTAGGTTCCTAAGGTCTCTCTGCCTACCCTGCCACGTAGAGCGTGAAGCTGAAAAAAAAGCTACTACAGTAAAAGATATGCGTCATAAATTCATCTATTTTATCTATAAATTTACTTGAAATTTGAATACAGATTGAATTATACGTGATAAAATATTCGTTTCAATAAATAATATCATTAAAACAAAGTGTCACCAAACAATTGTTTGTTGTTGTAACTGCTCTTAAAAGCTTTAGAGAATAACCTCCGCAAAGATATTTCTCTTAAAAACGTTTTGAAGTGGGTCGGCAAGTGTTGACATCGAAAAAACTTTATACCCGAATATTGAAAAGAAACTCAAGTATAGGCCTGTCGTGGCGCAGCGGCACAAGCGTGTGACTGTAACCGATAGGTTCTGGGTTCGATCCCCAGTCGAGGAAATGAAATATTAAATATTTTCAACTTAAATATTTAATGTTTCATTTCTTCGCTCTGGTAAAAAGGCAAAGCGCGGCGTTGAGTTCCGCCACTCAACACGCAATGCCTCAAATTCGGCGGAAAGAAGGAACCGGAAGTGGAACGGAGTGTCCTAACACTAGGCTCCCGGGTTCCCTCTGACTACCCTGCCTCGTGCGGGATACAGCGTGAAGCTAAAAAAAAAATCTCAAGTAAAGGCCTGTGTGAATATAAACGCCACAGATTGTGACTCCAGGAAATGAAATATTTAATGTTTTCATTTATTCGTTTTCGTAACAAGGCAAAGCGCGGCGTTAAACTCCACCTATCCAGCCTTAAATTCAGCGAAAAGTAAGAAACGAGATAGAGTGTCTTAACACTAAGGTCTAATTATCCAGTCATGTATGCAGTACAACGTGAAGCTGAAAAAGAAACTGAAGAACAGTTAACTTTATAAAACAAAGTTCTATACGATTTTTGAATTTGAATTTTTGCATTGTGTTTGTGTAAGTAGATTTGAAACAATTTGAAGAAGATAGTACGCAAGGCTTAATCCAATGTATCGAATAGTATGTAGATCCGAGGAATAGAGATTGCATATAAATGTTCTAAACAGTTTTGTGGAAAAATTGAATGTAAGAAATAAATTTTCAATATAATAGATATATCTTGAACTTTTCCTCAGCCGTATATAGCTTTTCCTACGAAGTATACAGAGAGTATCTAGTCCTAAATAATATACTCGGTTTTGCACTTTGTTTTAGTTCTTAACTCACAACTGTTAAGTTAGATCTTCTTTAATTTCTTCGTCTCATGAAACTGACACACATATATGCACATGTACGCACACTTGTTGAAATAATGATGAACTATTGAGAAAATGGAGGCATAGGGAACACGGGAACCTAGTGTTAGTATAGTCCTCTCTCTTCACGATAATCTGAGTTCCCACCTTTCCAACACATTCTAATGCCATTACGTGTTGATTGGTGAAAGTCAACGCCGCAAATATATTATTTCTTTTTTTCTCTCAGCACGTGGCAGGATAGGCAGAGGGAACTTGGGAATCTAGTGTTAAGACACTCAGTTCCACTTCCGTTCCCCACTTTCCGCCAAATTTGAGGCATTGCGTGTTGAGTGGCGGAACTCAACGTCGCGTTTTGCCTTGTACCAGAGCAAAGAAATGAAAATGAAGAAATTGAAAATATTAAATATTTCATTTCCTCGAGTGGGAATCGAACCTTCAACCTGTCAGTTACAGTTACACGCTTGTGCCGCTCGACAGGCCTCGAATTATTATTATTATTTCCTTTTTTTTCCAATATTTTGGTAATTATGATATTTCATTAAACAATTTATGCTAATTACATAAAATTGGATAAGAAATAGAGATTAAGTCAAGTTTTTATTCAACTTCAGGCGAAAGTTGTATTTTTGATAGATCTCAAGTTTGATAAAACCAAATAATTTTATATGAAACTTTGTAAGCCATACAATTTGTTTCGTCAAAATGCCTTCCCTTGTGATTCTAGATTTATTTACTCGCACGCTAACGAGTGTTTTTATTTGTTTTACACAACTATGATAACGTAAACATGACGTTACTTAATTGTAAACAAGAATTTTATTTATTCTGCCCAGTATATGAATATCTATCTGTAAAAAAATTATTGTAGACTGCTTTAGCTAAACAACTTTTTACTGAAATTTTAAATTTACTTTGTTAAAATTGTTATTAAATTATTCTTAGCTCGCTGTATCCCACACGAGGCAGGGTAGGCAAGGGGAACCCGGAAACTTAGTGTTAAGACACTCCGTTCCACTTCCGTTCTCCACTTTCCGCCGAATTTGAGGCATTGCCCTAACCTAACCAAACAGGTGGCGGACCTCTACGCCGCGCTTTGCCTTATTACCAGAGCGAAGAAATGAAACATTAAATATTTAAATAGAAAATATTAAATATTTCATTTACTCGACTGGGGATCGAACCAAGAACCTGTCGGTTACAGTCACACGCTTGTGCCGCTGCACCACGACAGGCCTCTATTATATTAAATTGTTGAAAAACAATTAAATGTCCATTTTAAATTTAAATATTACTCAACGTTTTGATAATTCTAATATCATTACTGAGATCAATTCTGTAAAGATCATAGATGTTATTAATTTGATTTTCGCGATTATTACACATTTTGTGAATGTGTAATGAAACAAAACTAGACTTAACCAGATTAATCGCCTATTTTTTTAAACCTGACGTTTTGAACATATTGCAGTAGGAACGGACGGGACCGGAACCCGGGACGAGACCGGAACCCGGGACGGGTCTACCCGTGACCACGAACTATTACAAAATGTTTGAATCGTCGGGTTTCCAAAAATATTCTAAATCTACAATATACGCGATTAATTCGATTAAATTTGTTATATTTAAAATAAACTATAGGTATTATTTTACAATCATTCTATTATTACATACAAGTCGTTATTAAAATGTAAACCTTCTAACAGTCTATTAAAAGAAAACCTCAGAAGTCAAAAAACTTCATAAAAACTAAACTTTCGAATGATATTAAAATGTATATATCATCACAAAAGGATTTCATCGCATAAAAAGTTAAAAAATAACGTCAACATCTTAAAATGAACGAAAATTGAAAATATAAAATAATTCATTCCTCCGAATGGAAATCGAGCCCACAACCGTCGCGGACAATGTGCGTCTTTGGGACACAGTGGCCTCTAATCGCTTATTGATTAATGCTGAAGATAAGCTGATATATATTTTTAACATTTTTCTTTCATTATAGTTATGTACAATCTATAAGATCTGCTAGTGCCAGTATCCCTTCTATATATGTCTTTTTTTTTTTACTTCACGCTATATCCCGCACGTGGCAAGGAAGACAGTGGGAACATTCGAACCTAACGTCAAGACACTTCATATCGTTTCCCACGTTTAGAAAAAAATGAGGAATTGTATGTGACGCCTGTGACGTTCATGCAGCAGCTTGCCTCGTTACCAGATTGAAGAAAACAAAAATGTTGATTTTGCATTTTTTCGAATAAATATCAAACCCACACCACGTCGCGTTTGCAGACAAACGCTTGTGCCACTGCCTTACGAAAAGTCTTATGTATATGGATAATGTGGATGGAGAAAAATTATGGATAAAAATAAGAGACTACAGTGACAGTTACTCAAAAAGTACTTAAAAAAATACGACCAAAACAGAGTCGCTTTCATTTAACGTACTGCAGAATTTTTAGCTGCTTGATTTGTTGGCTTTAGTTCAAATGCGGTTTAATTTTGTTTTCTGCCTAGAGATTTGGCTTAAACGCTTCAATAAAAAGTTGGCAGTGACGATGAGCTCCGATAATGGTGTTACTTTACTATTAGATTTCTCATAAATATCTAATGTGGTCTAAACTACAACTTGACACAATAATATGAGGCCTAATTTACGAAAACAGGAGCCTATTAATATTTAAATAGCTCCCGACTGGGGTTAACAACCCCAAGGAGTTCCTTGGGGTTGTTTTTCTCTTTTTAGTGTAATTTTTTGTCTTTTTTTTAATTATTCCTCTTACTTTCTACTTTTTATAATGATTTATATACAAAGTGAAGTTACGCTTTCTACGACATCCGTAATATTATAGCTATTGAAATTGATTGTAAGCCATTGAAATAACAAATATATCTGTTTTGATGTCAAAATAGTTCGACAAATAGCAAGAAGGTAAGTAGGTATAGCTGGTAAAATATTTAATTTAAAATTTAGTACCCTTTTAGGCTGGCATCCCGCCGGATTCAGAAAAAATACAAGCAAAATCCATCCATTGTTTTAAAGAATTAGATTGTATTATTTTTCTTGTTATTACAGTAAAAAAAATCTTGATATATCTTTTTGAAATTATTGTATTTAATTTGGCAGCTCTTTAATTTGGTATCCATATTGTAATATTTGAAGGAGAAGTCTTTTTCCGTTATTACCAATGGTGTCGCACATGTCAAGTCGTTTATTAACGTCTAAGAATACTTGGGCTGCTAAAACAAATTAAAGGAACCAATTAAACTACACAACGTATTTTGTTTTTGTAGGTACTTTGTTTGGAAATAATATTTTCAAACAAAGTACCTATAAAAACAAAATACTTAAAGGGAAAAATTTATATGTACTGAGTTTTTCAAGTTACAGAAATTCAATAAAATTTTCGAAATAATTTTCTTCTCATCCTTTTTGAAAATATATATATTTTATTATACGTTATCACTTGATTGCGAAGCAGATGCAGATGAATTGCGTATATAGCTTTATAAAACAGAAAAGTATATACGCGTTACTTAGAGTAGAAATCGAACCAAAAGAAGTTAAATATACCTTTGAAAAAAATTCCACAAATTATTGGCATTATGCCGTAATTTATCAGTTATTAGGATATAGTAACTTAATGGTGAAGTAGGGTAGATATAAATAATTTAGTGTTAAGACACTCTTTTCACGACTTCCCGCACATTTTCCGGACATTACGTGCACAGAGGCACAACTAAAGGTCGTGTTTTGTCTTCCACAGCGAAGTTAAACGCCGGCTCAATGACATGACAATGTCTCAATTGAACAATTAGAATACTAGAATATGATTGAAAATATCTTAAATAATGATCATAAGACTCTAAAATGGTTGGTTCTTACTTCTCATTTCTCATATAATTTTATTTCATATTATAACACAACTAACAAATTTTTCGACACGCATAGTTATCTCACACAGAAATTTTCCTTTGACGTACTTACTATTTATATATAGGTATAATAAGGGTCTTTTTCCTCTTTTTAGTGTATTTTTTTGTCTTTTTTTTATTATTCTTCTTACTTTCTATTTTACTTTTTGTAATGATTTATATAGAAAGCGAAGTTACGCTTTCTACGACATCCGTAATATTATAGCTATTGAAATTGATTGTAAGCCATTGAAATAACAAATATATCTGTTTTGATAATATATATTTTATTATACGTTATCACTTGTTTGCGAAGCAGACGCAGATGAATTGCGTATATAGCTTTATGAAACAGAAAAGTATATACGCGTTACTTAGAGTAGAAATCGAACCAAAAGAAGTCAAATATACCTTTGAAAAAAATTCCACAAATTATTGGCATTATGCCGTAATTTATCAGTTATTAGGATATAGTAACTTAATGGTGAAGTAGGGTAGACATAAAGAACTAAGTGTTAAGACATTCTTTTCACGACTTCCCGCACATTTTCCGGACATTACGTGCACAGAGGCACAACTAAAGGTCGTGTTTTGTCTTCCACAGCGAAGTTAAACGCCGGCTCAATGACATGACAATGTCTCAATTGAACAATTAGAGTACTAGAATATGATTAAAAAATATCTTAAGCAATGATCATAAGATTCGAAAATGGTTGGTTCTTACTTCTCATTTCTCATATAATTTTATTTCATACTATAACACAACAAACAAATTTTTCGACACGCAGAGTTATCTCACACAGAAATTTTCCTTTGACGTACTTACTATTCATATATAGGTAGGTATAATAAATGTAGAAAACCTATTAGAACTTATGATCAAAGAAAACATTTGTAGCGGTTTCTGTTATATTATAATTATATTAGTGGTTGAGGCCTGTCGTGGCGCAGCGGCACAAGCGTGTGACTGTAACCGACAGATTCTGGGTTCGATCCCCACTCGAGGAAATGAATTTTTTAATATTTTCAAATTAAATATTTAACTTTTTCATTTCTTCGCTCTGGTACAAGGCGATCGCGGCGTTAAATTCCGCCACTCTACACGCCATGCCTCAAATTCGGCGGAAAGTGAGGAACGAAAGTGGAACGAAGTGTCTTAACACTAGGTTCCCAAGTTCCTTTTGCCTACCCTGCCACGTGCGGGATACATCGTGAAGCTGAAAAAAAAAAAGAAAAAAATATTAGTGGTTAAGAAGATAAATTATAAGTTTTTTTCGTATCTTTCGTACAATTTTTACATGTACCTATAAAAAAAATAAACTATTATTACAGTTCATGAGATACAGCCTAGTAACAAACTGACAGACACACAGACGGAGAGGACAACCGAGAATGAAGTTACTAACACTTTTTTGTCCAATCCGTCCCGTTTTTTTCCATTTCGTTCAGTTCCGGGTATAGTTCCGTTTTACCTTTTGTACCTTACTTATTAAAACGATATAAAATATTTGATATCATGATATTTGTGTAGGTAATGTATGGACTATCACAGTCCTACGAGATTGTCGTCTAATCGAAATTAAACACAACAATATTTGATTGATAGAAATAACCAACTAACAATTATAGGCATTTCTCATTTTTGATAAATGGACACATTTTTAAAATTAGCCTTTCGTGGCGCAGGGGCACAAGTATGGGAATGTAAACGCAACTTTATGGATTCGATTCCCGCTCGAGGAAAAGAAATATATTTTCAATTTAAATATTTAATATTTTCATTTCTTCGGTCTGAGTCACTTAAAACTCAATGAATCTTATTCAGCGGATAGTGGAAAACGGAATGGAGTGTCTTTACACTAGATTGCCAACATTAAGCGTGAAGATGAGTGAATGATTAGTGTATAAGATTAGTGCGAACAAACCAACAAAATATTCAGTTCTCATTACTATACATTGTGAACCTGGGACCCTCCTGTACTTGTCTCATCTGTACCACAACGGAGCTGCAAAATATTCTGCGCAAATTGTCATCATTGTCAAAACTCAGTATTTTAATTACATAATCAAAGAAAGTTAAAGTAATCCTTTCAGCCAATTTTCTTAAATGTTCCTCTTAGTACACCTGCGTCCTGTTTACTTGTACAAATATATCTTCAGTTGTATATTTTGTAGGCAACTAGTACCGTGTTCCAACTCCATAGAACGAATCATTTTTAGTTATATTTTAATTTCTTTGAACATGGCTCGGTAGGCAGAAGGAACCTGAAAGCATCTCGTAAAGATACTTCCATTGCTTACTTTACGCCAAATTGTGGAGGCGTTGACTGTTGAATGGCGTAACACAACACCGCGCATTGCCTCGTTATCATTGCATTGAAATGAACATATAAAATATTTTATTGCCTTGAGTTAGAATCGTACCTACAGCCTTGGGCGAGGATCAAATAACCACAACTACTTCTATGGATATAAAGTTAATGTGCAAGGAAGCATTCTAAAATTGTAAGCACTAGGAATAAATAATAAGTGTATTAATACAAGTTAACACAATGCCGTGTGATCCCGGCTTAGAATAGGATCACCCTGGTACTGATGGTGTCGTAAGAGGCGACTACTTCTATGGATATAAAGTTAATGTGCAAGGAAGCATTCTAAAATTGTAAGCACTAGGAAGTAAGTGTATTAATACAAGTTAACACATTGCCGTGTGATCCCGGCTTAGAATAGGATCACCCTGGTACTGATGGTGTCGTAAGAGGCGACTAAAGTGCGTGTGGTAGAATCACGTTGCCAGCAATGACAGCACGCATGGGCAGACTCGACCGGATCGTTACCACCCCTGGCATTTAATACCGGCGTTAAGTAGTGGCTTCGGTCGCTGCGTTTCGCATTGGGTAATGCCGGGCCCCGGTGCCCACCCCCAACCTCTCCCTAGAATATGAAAGCGGCACTAAAAAAGAAACTACCCCAGGAGGGTACCTGCATCTTAGATGCTGGAGAATCCCTCCCTGAGTCATCAAACTCAGGCCGCCCTTCGAATTCTGGGGAGGGCACAGTACCGCGCATTTTACAAGGCAAACGAGGCGTACGTTCCACGGCAGCCCCTGATACTCTCAGCATTGACTTTACCAACATCAGGGGCCTACATTCAAATCTGAATGCCGTCCACCACCATCTTGAGACGGCACAGCCGGCCTTGTTATTTCTGACGGAAACCCAGATTGCCCGACCGAGCGACACTGCCTTCCTTCAATACCCCGGCTACAAAATAGAGCATAATTTTATACCTCATGCCGGGGTTGCTGTGTTTGTGAGGGAGGACCTGAGTTTCCGTCGTCTTGTCAATTTTGAAGGTCGGGACCTGTCCACCATCTGGCTCCGTGTGGACATGGACGATCGTATCCGAATCTACGCATGCCTGTACAGGTCCCACAGTGGTAATGCAGAAACGGATCGGCTCATGGAGCACATGCAATCGGCTATTGACGATGCGCTCTCACAGATCCCCACCGCAGAGGTCGTGATACTGGGCGATTTAAATCCACATAATGCCAGTTGGCTCAGTTCACGCACCACCGACCACGCGGGGAGAGCTGTATTCGACCTTTCTATGGCGAATGGATTGTCCCAATTGGTTGAGTCGCCTACGCGAATCCCGGACGTGGACAACCACAACGCCTCCTTATTGGACCTTCTGCTGACTTCACACCCAGAACAGTACCAGGTTGTCGTCGATCCCCCCCTAGGGTCTTCAGACCACTGCCTGGTACGGAGTGCTGTGCCCATTAACCGCGTCAGTCGCAGAACACCAGCGACTCGTCGCGTCTGGCACTACAAGTCAGCAGATTGGGATGGGATGCGTACGTTTTACTCATCTTATCCCTGGGGGCCGGTTTGCTTCTCTTCTGATGATCCTAGTGCTTGTGCCGCTGCTGTTGCCGACGTGGTTCTGCAGGGTATGGAACTTTACATTCCTAGCTCTGTAGTGCCAATCGGTGGCAAGTCACAGCCTTGGTTTGATACGTCTTGCAAACTTGCTGCTTCTGGCAAGCGCGAGGCATATCGAACCTGGGCCAAGGCACTTGTCACTAAGGATCCAAAGGTGAAAACCTTAAAAAGAAAGTACAACCGTGCCTCTAGGTACTTTAAGTGGCAAATTGCCAGAGCAAGGTCCGAGCACATCGCTAAAATCGGCGAGAAGCTTGAGAGCTATCCGTCGGGAACTCGCCAGTTTTGGGCCCTCTCAAAGGCTGCACTAAACAACTTTAACCAGCCTTCGCTTCCGCCGCTGCGCACGGAGAATGACATATTGGTCCATACGGCGAAAGAGAAAGCCGATCTTCTGGGCGCTCTCTTTGCCTCAAACTCGACTATGGATGACCAAGAAGCAACGCCGCCAACCATCCCGCGGTGTCAGAGCTCAATGCCTGACGTTAAAATCAGTCAGAAAGCTGTTAGGCGAGCTCTCTCTTCCTTGGACATTCAAAAGTCGAGTGGGCCAGATGGCATCTCTCCTCTTGTGCTCCGTTCATGTGCTCCTGAGCTGACTCCGGTGCTAACGCGTCTCTTTCGGCACTCTTACTCAGTCGGCGTAGTCCCAGATTCGTGGAAGAGCGCTCTTATCCACCCGATCCCGAAAAAAGGCGATGGCTCCGATCCAACTAACTACAGGCCTATTGCTATCACCTCCCTGCTCTCCAAAGTTATGGAGAGCTTAATCAATAGCCAGCTCTTGGTTTATCTAGAGGATCATCGATTGATTAACGACCGCCAATATGGCTTTCGTCAGGGTCGCTCAACCGGTGATCTTCTGGTTTACCTAACCCACCGCTGGGCTGCAGCTATTGATAGTAAGGGAGAGGGCCTGGCAGTTAGTCTGGACATGGCGAAGGCCTTCGATCGTATGTGGCATGGGGCGCTCCTTGCGAAACTTCCATCTTACGGGCTTCCCGAGAATTTATGCAAGTGGATCGCTAGCTTTCTCACTGGGCGCAGCATCAAGGTCGCTGTCGACGGTTTTTGCTCTGAATTCATGCCCGTGAACGCTGGCGTCCCCCAAGGCTGCGTGCTGTCCCCTACGCTATTTCTTCTGCATATCAATGATATGTTGGAGGACTCTAACATACATTGTTATGCGGATGATAGTACTGTGGACGCTGTATACTCCGGCCGTGCAAGTCTTTCTCGGGAAAACGTCGACCAGTGCCGAAACCAACTTGTGTCTTCCGTTGAGGCATCCCTCAACAATGTCTCCGTATGGGGTGAAAAGAACCTAGTTCAATTCAACCCCCGGAAGACACAAGTCTGCGCGTTAACCACTAAAAAAACCCCATTTGTCGTATCACCAGTTTTCGAGAACACTCCCCTTAAAGCCGCGCCCTGTATCAGTATATTGGGCCTCAGCTTTTCGAACGACTGCCAGTATCGCGATCATCTGGAAAGCAAGGCCAAGTTGGCCTCGAAGAAACTGGGGGTCATCAGCAGAGCGAGACAGTATTTCACGCCAAAACACCGTCTGGCCCTGTATAGGGCCCAGGTTCGGCCTCATATGGAATACTGTTCTCACCTCTGGGCTGGTGCACCCCAGTATCAGCTTGAACCATTTGATCGCGTACAACGTAGAGCCGTTCAAATCGTTGGGGACCCAATGATCTGTGAGGGGCTTGACACTTTGGCTTTGCGTAGAGACGTATCTTCACTGTGCGTTCTCTACCGCATTTATCACGGGGAGTGTTCTGGAGAACTGTTTGACTTGGTACCTGCCGCCGAATTTTCTAACCGCACAGTCCGCCACAAGTTACTATACCATCCACAACATCTGGATACGTGGCAATCTACTACTGTGCGGTTTCGTAGGAATTTCCTTCCACGCACCATACATCTCTGGAACGGCCTACCCGCGGCAGTATTTCCAGGTCGATGCGACATGGGTACCTTCAAAAAGCGCGTCTACGTACACCTCAAAGGCCGGCAACGCACCTGTAGCTCCCCTGGTGTTACACGGGGCCGTGGGCGACGGTGATCACTTACCATCAGGTGACCCGTACGCTCGTTTGCCGTCTCTTCCATAAAAAAAAAAAAAAAAAACACAATGTTAGCAGTTTGTATATATTTTCTTCATAACAAAGCCGTCCTTCATCTCAGCTCAAAAGCAATTTGGTAACCCAGGCTTTACATAATATGAAAATTGTGTTGCCGCTGCATACATTTACTTCTAGATATCGACAATCGCAGCATAGTACAGTGACAGTACAGCGACGTAGACAGTAAATATCGTGGATTCGATAACCAGTTAGAGAAATTGTTTTTTTTTTATTTTTTTCGCTTTAATAACTTATTCAGTGTTTGATGATTTTGCTTACTAATTAGTATTAGTACTAACTTAAGTTACGTATATTTAAGATTTGGTGCGTGCTGTGGCACAAAGGCACCATGCGTGTGTCTGTAATGGCGACGTTGTGGGTTTGATTTCCACTTGACAAAATGAAACATATAACATTTTCAAATGAAAACATTAAATGCCTCAAATTTTGCAAAAAGTGGGGAATGGAACGATGCATATTAACACTAGGTATATATATATAAAAAAAAAGGACAACAATTTCATTTTAAACTTACTATCATATATCACATACAGAATATTTTTTCTGACAGATTTCTTAATTGTACACTGCTACTTAAAAATTCGTACATATTCAGTATGATAATTACAAGCGATAATTATAAGCTGCAATAAGGCCAACGTGGTGCAGTGAGACCGCATACACTGATAAATTTTGATTGTTTAATTCTCACTCAGTGAAACAATTACATTTCTTTGTTATGGTATACTAAAGTATGACGTCAAAGCCTTTTAAACAAGATGCAATGTATGACGTCGAAGCCTTTCAATGCGGACGCAAAGTCTTTAATTCAAAGTGTTTTAAAACTAGATTCGCTCTGCCCTACCCCACTACTTGCGTGATAGGTACATTTTTTTAAGTTTCTCGCTGTATCCCGCTCTTGGGTTTCATACTTACCGTCGAATTTTCGACTGTACATTGAGTATCGGAACTCAAACCTTGTTCCCAGTCCCTGATATATATAACCAACAACCGCTAAGACGGCTTCATATAGGTACAGATTGAAGCTTACGAAATATGAAAACATAAATACGTATAAAATACTAATATTTTATTTAATGCTCCAGAAACTCGTACGACTCTTCGTTGTACTCTGTGGATAAACAAAGTGAAACAATGGTTCCAGTTCACATATTTTGAAAAGAATATTCATTCGTGAAACGTTTTAAAAGTTATGTTTTTCTCGAACCTTAGTTAGTTTATAGTTGGAGGTCTCAATTTTGTTCAATATATTTTAATATATATTTTTTTTTCAGTTTTAATCTGTATCCTTCACATGGCAGAGTAGGCGGAGGGAACTTGGGAACCTGGTGTTAAGTTAACACTTCCTTTCCACACTTTCCGTCGAAATTAGAGAGGCCTGTCGTGGCGCAGCGGTACAAGCGTGTGGCTGTAACCGACAGGTTCTGGGTTCGTTCTCCGGTCGGGGAAATGAAACATTTAATATTTCCAATTTAAATATTTAATATTTCATTTCTTCGCTCTGGTAATAAGGCGTCGGCGTTAAGTTCTGCCACTCAACACGCAATACTTCAAATTCGGCGGAAAGTGGGGAACGGAAGTGGAACGGAGTCACTAGGTTCCCGGGTTCCTTTTGCCTACCCTGCCTCGTGCGGGTTACAGCGTGAAACTGGAAAAAAAAGAATATATTTTTATACAAATTTAAATATTTATTCACATTAAAATATTTTGGATACGTTTAGTACATATGTTTTAAATCATCAGCTTCACACTCTACCCGCATATGGCAGGGTCGGCAGAGGGAACTTGGGAACCTGTTTAGGCGCTCTCCGTCAGTTCCAATTTCCGTGGAATTTGAGGCATTGCATGTTAAATGACGGAACTGAATATATAAGCGTTTATTTTTCTTAAAATGCAGAACCTGATTATAGCTTACTTATATACAACATTTTAAGTATATTCAGAAAATATTAATATCATACTCAAGATATATATTTACTTTATCTAACAAAAACCGTTTTGTATTCGTATACATATATTCAAATAAGCATATACTCGTAAATCTAAAGGTGAAGATCGGAAGCCCGCATCGACTTTATTTACGTAATCTCACGGAAACGACGTCTATATGAACATCGATGTATAACGATGAGAGTGGTATACAATCTTTTCTAGACACGCGATATAGGTTTCGATTCTTTTCCATATTGGGGATTTTATTTTTTATTCCTTTTACTTCAAGATAAGACAATGCGATATTTGCTTACACCAGATAACTCCAGTGCAACTAAAATATATTCAAAATAGACTAAAAATTGTCTTTTATGTGTATAATAAATGATAATAATTCAACCTTTCTCCAAGTAGAGATCGAAACCATAATTTTCAGACGCTAACGTCCTGTACCCTTAAGGTCGCAACAAAATTTAAATGTACCAAGGTAATAATAAGAGATACGTGAGCGGCGTTCTATATTATTACCAGATTTTATCTCGGGAAATAGCTGGACTTTTTTTGCCAAAAGCAGGTTATAAAAAAAGTCTAGTATTTTAAAAAAACTGAAGGAAATATTTAATATTATCAACTTAAATAATTAGTAGAGGCCTGTCGTGGCGCAGCGGCACAAGAGTGTGACTGTAACCGACTGGTTCTGGGCTCGATCCCCAGTCGAGGAAATGAAATATTTAATATTTTCAACTTAAATATTTAATGTTTCATTTCTTTGCTCTGGTAATAAAGCAAAGCACGGCGTTGAGTTCCGCCACTCAACACGCGTTGCCTCAAATTCGGCGGAAAGTGGGGAACAGAAGTGGAACGGAATGTCTTAACACTAGGTTCCCGGGTTCCCTCTGCCTACCCTGCCTCATGCGGGATACAGCGTGAAGCTTAAGCTTGTTTTCTTTTCACCCCTCTAATAACAAGGCAAAACATAGCCTTGAGTTTAGCCACTCAACACGCAATGCCTTAAATTCAGCGGAAAGTGGGGAACGAAACGGAGTGTCTTAATAATTGGTTCCCAAACTCTCTCTGCCTATCCTGCCGTGTACGGGATATAGAGTGAAGCTGAGTAAGTGAGTCCCGCCGGGAACATTTTATTTTGGACTACAAATCGTCGATCCACAAAAATTGAGACGCATGGCAACCCTAATATGTTCAACTAAGCATATACTCGTATATACACATTCACACAAACACACCCACACACACACACCCAAAAATATTATTATATTAAACTTATCATAACTTTCCGACCATGTAAATTGTTTTACATTTAACGAACAATCAATCCTGGATTCCTTCTGCAAGCATGAAGATTAAAAAAACAATAATAAATTATATTTTATAAAAAATATATGTACTTAGTCGGGTCGTAACTATTGTCATATTTTTATCGTGAAAAATTTGAGACATGTTTGTTTTTAGAATAATCATTCAATTATCAAAAGAGACGTAATAAAACAAGACGTTAGAGTGACTCCACATTAGGATGGCTTTTCCTCTAAATGTTGCCATATTTTGTAATCCAACGGATTTAAGTGGGGACTAGAGAGGGCCAGTCTTAGTGCTGGATGAAGTCAATTTTGCGCGCCGCTAGCCAGTCTTGCGTACTTTTCGCTCTGTGAGCTGGTGCAGAATCTTGCTGGAATATCCTTGGTCTGTTATTGAACATTGTATAAGAAACTGGTTCCACAAGGTTCGCGAGGGCTGTATTTTTATACACAATCGCATTTGTTTTTACGCCTTTCTCACAAAAATGATCTTGAGTTAAGCCCTAATATAAGAGTCCTAACCAAACCATGGGTGAGGATGGAAAATGACCTCGCTGGACACGTGGAATACGGTTGCTGGCCTCTTCAGTACTGAGGGTCACACCTTATCATTTTGTTTATTGTAGCTCTCCTCCACAGTAAAATTTTTTTCGTCTGAAAAGAATGACGATGTTTTTTCCGGCGTACCGCTTCAAAACGTGGGATCTCTTCAGTCTCATGTCCATTAGACGCGTATCTTAACGATGTCCTGTTTTTCTGTGATAGGCTCGTAGCCTTAGGTCTTCATTAAACATCCTTTTGACCGTGGTTCTGCTTAACCCCATTTGAAGGGCTAACAGTTCCTGCTTGCGTATGGGATTTCTTCAGATTCGCGCCATCACAGTTTTTATCACTGCTGGCGTCCTAACAGAGATTTTCTATCTTTCAAGCTTGAGTACCATCAAACGGTATGGTGAACTATACCGTTTGATGGTACGATAAATGAATCATTTTTTAATTTTTTTTATTTTTTTAGTATATCAAATATCTGAGTTGGCACGTAACCACATCGACATAACGCGATAACCGGTTTTCTTTAAACATCCACTCCATATTTTTGTGACCAGCATTCCATAATTGAAAAGTTCTATTGTGTGACAGAACTTATGACCTGACTAAGTATGAATATAAAATACTGTCCCTATTTCTCATAATAAGAAAAAAAAAATGAAAACATAAACGTTGTCCTAGAAAGAATGCATCAAAGAAAATGAGAAGCGCTAAGAATGTGTGATTTACGAGCACATAAATATGTCATTCCACCCTAAGTATTAAGGGAGACAAACTATAGCCATAAATATTTACAAAAAGGAGCTACAGTTGTGTTTTTTAAACAACCAATCGTGAGTTAAATGTGTAAGAAAAAAATAAATGTGCTAACACTAGGCTTAGGCTTAGGCCTTTGGCTAAGGTTGTAATTTTTTGTTTTCAACCTTGTTTAATCACTTGGGAGAAGAATTTATTTGGGACGAATGCGTCGTTGGGTTCCGCTCACAGCACGTAAAGTATGAATTTGTGTGGTGAATGCAGAATGAAGTGTCTCAAAAGTAGGTTACTTCTGTTCTGCTGTATGGGTGATACAATATAAATCTAAAAAAAAAACAATTAACGTAAAAAATAAATGCGGTAAGAATAATTTCAATGATCTTTGCTGCAATCAAAAATAAAGAAAAGCTAAGTCAAAAGATCGATCTACTAAGTTTCTTATATAAATAAACGAATGTTATGCCTAGGTTACCTGAGATCAGTAATAGTGGTCGTTTTGTGTTTTTTTTATATGCAATAAAGAATTATATCTTAGAATTTTTTTTCGTCTGATCCACATATTGTTTAACATGCATAAAAAAATAATATCGTAACCTTTGGGTGTTATAATATTAATGTAATTACTCCCCTCAGCTGATATCGAACCAGTGCAACCTTTTTATTATTAAATACTATTATTAAATTTAAAAGTGTATAAAAATTTTGGACTTGACTTATAATCAAACAACATAAAATAAGTTGTAACAAGCGTAAAATAATTTCGACGTAACTTGGTAAGAACGTATGGCTTAGTTGGTCAAAGCGCTTAGACGGTTTCCAAGAGGCGCGGGTTCAAATCATGCTACGTTCAAAACTTTTATACGCTTTTAAATTTAGTATTTTCTTTTCTAAGTGTGGAATAACACTTTAAAAATAGTAAAAAAATGATTATAAAATCTTTTAAGTAAAACCATAAGATTGTTTCACCAAAAGCGAGAAATATAAAAAATAAAAATAAATAGCAGTTGTTATTCCTTATTTATTATTATATATTTATACAGTAATTGTTTAATTTGCTTTGTAAAAAAAGTCTTCTTCAGACTTATTAAAATTGTTAGTGATTATTTAAAATATTTATATAAATAAGAAAGATTTCTCACTGTGCGTTCAATAATCTATAAAAACAGGACAACGTCTGTCCCGCTCGGGATATTCAAATCAAGTAAATTAAAAAATATGGCTACGCTGGTATTGAATATATAACTACTGTTTAGTACTTTAAGTTGGATCATTGCGCTACAATTATTACAAATAATTCATTGATAAACTATGTAATTGTCAGCTTGACGTGTTATTTTCAAGTGTTTTGTCACGTGAAAGATATCCCTTTACAACGTCGAGTTTGTTAATTGAATGTAATCCTGTTAAAAGTTAGGCGGAGATTAGACCTCTATTTAAACAGCAGCAGTTTTCGTATATATTTTTGTTATAAGCGTATTTTTGGTACTACTATTGTAGTTACAGATTTTACTGAGAAAATTTGTATGGGTAATTAGTTATATTGAGGCTTGTCGTGGCGCAGCGGCACAAGAGTGTGACTGTAACCGACAGGTTCTGGGTTCGATTGGGATCGAATCGAGGAAATGAAATATTTATAAATATTTTCAATTTAAATATTTATTGTTTCATTTCTTCGCTCTGGTAATAAGGCAAATCGCGGCGTTGAATTCCGCCACTCAACACGTAATGCCTCAAATTCGGCGGAAAGTGGAGAACGGAAGTGGAACGGAGTGTCTTAATACTAGGTTCCCAGGTTCCCTCTGCCTATTGCGGGATACAGCGTGAAGCTAAGTAATTAGTTATACATGTGATTTTTTTTTACGTAAGTACCTTGTCTATGGCATTGATTATTTTCAAAATGTTAATCCACACTTAGGAGAGCTGCTCTTAAATCGTCAGATTATTTTAGTTTTTATTTAAAAAATTAAAAAAGTATCATATACGTTTAAATATGTGTGTGATGTATAGATTTTTTTTAGATTCTTGTTGTATCCCGCACATGTAATGGTAGGCAGAGGGAACTTGGGGACCTGGTGTAAAGACACTCCGTTTCATTACCCACTTTAAACGCCGAATTTAAGTTATTTCGTGTTGAGTGGCGAAACTCAATACCGCGGTCCACCTTCTTACCGAAGCAAATAAATGTAAATATTTAATATTTAATATGAAAATATTAAATATTTCATACTAAACTTAAATTTAAAAAGTGTATAAAACTTTTGAACGATGCAGGATTTGAACTCGCGGCTCTTGAACACCGTCCAAACGCTCTGACCAACCAAACCATTCGTTCTCACCATGCTACGTCGAAATTCTTATACGCTTATTACAGTAATTAGCGTATAAGAATTTCGACGTAGCATGGTAAGAACGAATGGCTTAGGTGGTCAGAACGCTTGAACGGTTTTCAAGAAGCGCAGGTTCTAATCCTGCTTCGTTCAAAATTTTTATACACTTTTTACATTTAAGTTTAGTATTGTCTGTCCTAATTGTCAAATACTAACTTAGCTTGACGCTATATCCCTAACGGGGTAGGCAGAGCGAATAATAAAAATAAAATAACACTTTAAAAAATAAAAAAAAATTAAATGTTTCTTTTTCTAGAATAAGAATCCAACGTATAGCCTGTCTCGCTTACACGCGTGTCCCCCAGCACCACGATAGACCTCAGGTCTTTGTATATGAGTGTCATATTATAATTATAAATAAATCTTAAAACATTAGTTAAAGAATAAAATTTTAATAATAATGTATTATAATTGATACAAACTAATGCTAGAAAGAAGTATAAAATATATAAGCATTAGCTTGAAAGTTATTTTAAATTTATAATTTTCATTAAATAGTTTAAATGAGTCTAATTTAAAGGACTTACTTTAGAAATATAATTGTGACACTTAGTTTTAATTCCCAATTGCATTACTACAAAATATAATATCAAAAATATATGTATTATTTTGTTAAAACATTCTGTTCTCGACTTTTAACCAAATTTTGAGCGACGTGTGTGAGTGGCGGAATTTAACGACGCGATCAGCTGAAGTAAGAAAATACAAAAAATCTCTGAGTGGATATCGAACCTACAACCGTGACTTTTAAGATTACACACTGTATCGCTGAACTATAACGGCTTTAGTTCATTTTTTAACTATAATTATATTTATTTATTATATAAAAAATACTTAAGCTACTTTTATATAGCAGTGTAGCATGGTAAAAATCGTAAATGCTTAAAAAAAAGTCAAAGTTTTGTATTGTAAGAGTGACTGAAGCGCACAGGGCAGTAATATTATTTATAATTATAACAATAAATAGATGTATTATTAACAACTTATAGCCAGTAGCGACGTACAATGTCTCGATATTTCCCGTTCTGTTTCCGTAAGAGAAAATCTTCTCACTTACATTACTGCTTTCTACGCAGCGTATTTCCACGCTGTCTACGAACCACGCAGTAACGCAGGAGTGCCATTATACAGCTTATGTTTCTATTTAATAAATAATGGTAATAAGGCAAAGCGCGGCGTTGAATTCCGCCACTCAACACGCAATGCCTCAAATTCGGCGGAAAGTGGGGAACGGAAGTGGAACGGAGTGTCATAACACTAGGTTTCACTTCCGTTCCCTCTGCCTACCCTGCCAAATGCGGGATACAGCGTGAAGCTGAAAAAAAAATGTTTCTATTTAATATAACTGGGTTATTTTTAATATTTTCCGTTTTTTCTTAATATAATTCTACTTAAACCGTAATTTCAGGACAGTAATAAATTAAAATATTAACAGTATAAGGAAATAAGTAAGAATATAATTCAAAGAAAAATTAGAATATTATAAAAAGTATCCCATAATTCTGCTAAGATTTACTCGGAAGGCAAATGTGAAACGAAGTTAAGCGGCTTAGTGTTTTGTGAGCGTTGTTACAAAAAGTCTTTTTTTCTACTCTAAAAGATATTTTGTATTTTTTTTTGTTCCTACTCAAGTATTATTATATCTCAAATTTTATTTGAAAGTTTCATAAAATTATAGATATATTTTAATAGTGCCGTGATAACGTCTTATAAATCAATGAAAGTTGGCAGCACGCACGAAAAATTATGACTTACGTTTCTCCCGAGCCGAGCATGCTATCGATAGAGAGGAACAATCGATCTCTGCGTAAATAGTAATTACTTAACGCGATCGTGTATGATCTTGACAAACGTACAGACAGACTAAAAAATTATATGAAGGTCTTTATACGCAGGAATATCTAAAAATATAATACCGCACATGGCAGGGAGAACTTATGAATTTTAGGCATTGTGCGTTGAGTGCCGGTCTTTACAGTCGCACGCTTGTGACACTGCCTTAACGTAAAAATATCTTCCGACAACCAGGTTGTTTTAAAAAGGTATTCATTCTCATTTTAGCAGTTGTTTAGGGTTTGGTTGAAACGCAGTTACTGCTTCGAACAGTCATTTTAAAAGAGATTAGCCGAGCTCTCTAAATCAAAAACATCAATAAGGCATATTTTGACAAAAGATTTTAAATTACACCAGTATAAGCTTCCATTAGTCCAGGAATTGAAACCAATTGACCACCTATTACGTCGTGCATTTGCGAGACGAATGTTAGAACGTTTTCTTAGTTAGAACAATAATCTTTTCAATATATATTATTCTTAAGTTTATTTTAATTTATGTGGATTTATTAAAAAACAAAATATCGTTATTGGGGCGAAGAAAATCTCAAATTAAAACACCTTTGTATTCGTTTAAGGTATCAGTTTCGGCGGCCACGTTGGCTCAAGGCATCATCGAACCTCAATTCTTCGAAGATGAGTGATGCCAGACGATAATAATTCTTCTGATCGCTACACAGCCAAATTATCCGGCGCGACATCCCATATATCCAATAAGTCTTTAACAGTTGTAAATTAAATATTCAATTGAAAACTAATATCGTGTCAAAGGTACATTCCGTGGCGTCCCCGGAGTCCAGATCTCACACCAATCGATTTTTTTTCTGTGTTTCCTCAAGAGTCAAAGTTACGCCAATTCACCGACGACGATTGCCCAACTCAAAGACAACACGCACAAGGATATGTTCGCTATCCCATGAGCGATGTGGAATTTTTTAAAGCTCCTAGCGAGCTTCGCTAGGAGCTTTAGAAAATTTAGCTTTAAAAAATTCAAGGACCAGATTTGAGTGTATACGTTTAGATGGCAAACATTTAACCGATGTTATTTAAAAAAAAAATGTTATTTGTTTTCTTTGTTAATATATTCTTTCTTTACTGACTTTTGTAGTTTTTTTACATGATTTTTGAACATCCGTTCACTTTTATAGCCCACTCTGTATTTTGCATAACCAAAACGGACAAACTCAAGCTTACTCTGTTAAATGTAAAATATAAACAACATTATTTATCAAAAAATTGTTCCGCATAATTACAAAGGCTATATGTATCCCTATAAGCAACTCTTAAAGAACACGTCCATTAATCACAACTCTAACTTGCTTAAGATTAATTAATTTTGTTATGATATCTTCACGTTTCGCGTCCTCTTTATAATCGAAATTAAAAATGGTTATCCCTTTCGCTACAAGGCAGAAGACTTCTTTAAATATAAATAAATATATCAATTAATTTATTCTAATTTAGTCTCGCGCTGTATACCTAGCGGGGTAGCCGTAAAAAAAAACGGTGCGCCTACCGCTACGATCTTGGCATATCGTAGATACTGTGTTTTTGAAGGTCAACCAAGATCTCCCTCTATCTCTCTTACCACTCACTTTTCCGTTTTTCTTCATTCTCACCGGTACAACCTACCATTCGGTGTAGCTTTTCGTTTGGTATGCGATCAGCTAAACTGACTCTCTATATCCTACGAAGAGATAGCATCTCTACAGTATTCATCTTTCTTACATTCTTCTTCTACCATGTTGCGTATACACTATCGCAGTTCTTTTATTTCTAAAGTAAGTTCTTATTGTTAATAAAATTATTTGACTTACAGTTCGTTTTGACTATGGTCATGCTCCGATTGGAAAGCCCTCAATCAATCTATTTACAAGCAGATACTGTTATTTAAAGTTTGTCGTTGTTATTTTTTATTATTGTTATTTTTTAAAGTTGATTGTAGTGGAGGTGCACAGGTGACTGTAAACGTTTTCATTTATTTGCTCTAGTGCTTACCCTGCCATGTGCGGGATACAGCGTGAAGCTGAAGAAAAAATTTAGTTCTTGTTTAGTCCGTCTTCGTCCACGATATGAAAATCTATAAATACTAATGTTGTAAAAGGGTATATTTATTAGGGTTTAATATACATATATTGACTGTAACTGAGACAGCCTGAATGTAGTAGAGGCGAGGGTAAAAAGGAATCAGACGGATGAGCGAAAGAGAATATATCGATATAAAACACAATTACATATTGGATTCGTAACTTTTGCCACGAAACAATAAAAAAAATATTTAAAATAAATTTCCTTATAAAACCACACTATGGTTATTCAATGACATAATTAAATAAATAATTTATATTTTTGACGGTTGGCATATATTAGAAGCAACTCGTCAATCGTTGTAGATCAAGATGAAGTACAATTGACAAAAGTCGAGAAACTAGTTTTATTTTAATTTTTCGAATTTTTTTCTTGATTTGTACTGCTAACTTTTTTTATCATATTTTGTAACTTTATACGAGAAATAATCTTGGCGGTACTCATTTTGTAAGAAATGAATTACAATGTATAGAAAAAAATACTGTAATTTTTTTTTATTTCTTTCTTGTCTGATTGTTTCGTTTATTTGCGTTGAAAGTTTATTGGTGCCAGATTTCATAACTGTAGGTCCATGGAAAGTACGATATAGCTTCTGATTAAGCGCTTGCGGAGGTTTTTAACAGAACCATTGTAGATGATGATGTAGCAGAGTAAGAGTTAATCTAAATGTGTTTATTTGTTAACATAAATTGTTTTATATCATCTCCATAAAAATCATGCATTTCAATAAACTTTCAATCAATTACTTCAATACTTACATATAATAAATTATATTCAATAAAATTATTTTTTATTAAAGTTTCGTCGACTGTAAACGACAGGATGTGAGTTCCATTCCACCTCAAGGAAATAAAATATTAAATATTTAAAGTTTTCATTTTCTTCGTTCTGGTTACAAGGCAAAACGCAGCGTTGAGTTCCACTACACAACACACAATGCCTCAAATTCAGTGGAAAGTGGGGAACAGAAGTGGAACGGAGTGTCTTAACATTGGGTTCCCAAGTTCCCTCTGCCTACCCTGCCTTGTACGGGATACAGCGTGAAGCTGAGTGAGTGGGTGAATTAGTTCTAACTGATGTGTTCTATGTAAGTGTGCAGCTGAACCACAAAATATTAGAAATTATGGATTATAAAGGTTTTTTTAGCTTCACGCTGTATCCCTCACGAGGCAGGGTAGGCAGAGGGAACCCCACTTTCTGGTTTTTTATTATAAAGATATCATAAATTATTATCAAAAGAGTGATTAATTTCGCACTTCATTTTATCTGCTCTATTAAATACTAGATACAGCGAAAGTAAAAAAAAATGCTAAAAATAAAAACCTCAAAGTTATTACTACATGAAATACTTTTTCAACTTGCCTACATATCGCTCATGATATTAAAGAAGGCTTTCCTCAAGATGATTAATGATATCTTTTTAAGGTCTTCTTACCCTTGCGGTATGGCGCTGTTAAACGACATGTGTCAATTATAACAAGCTTACTCTCAATTTTAGATATAGAATAATCTATATATTATATAGTTGAGGTAGTCTTGACGAAGCGGAACAGCAGATGATTGAAAAGTGATGGTCATACGTTCTATCACTGTTCTCCGGGGATTGTTTTTTTTTCATATATATATATATATATATATATATATATATATATATATATATATATATATATATATATATATATATATATATATATATATATATATATATATATATATATATATATATATATATATATATATATATATATATATATATATATATATATATATATATATATATATATATATATATATATATATATATATATATATATATATATATATATATATATATATATATATATATATATATATTTTAGTACTTATCTAAGAATTACGTCATTATTTTACAACTACATGTGTTCTTAGTGGCAGAAAATTAAAACAGCCTTGTATTTACATAATACACCCGATATGCCAAGTATAGTCGCTCCATTCAGACGTCCAAAGCCCGTTTGGCGCAGAATAGAATGTTTATCTCAGTTTCGTTGACAGTGATTGATTACTTACAACACATACATATCTAACTTTCGAAGAACTGATGCATCCGTAATACGAAAGGTTATGATTTTAGGTCTCAATAGTTTCAAATTGACTTTGAAAATGAAATTTGAAATATTCCTACTTTATAAATAGATAAAATATTATATTTATAGGGTCAAGCACTTTAAAAGGGAAAAACTAGGAGCGGAGTAGATAAACACTTTGTTACACGTCTGTCTGTCAAGCTTGTTTATTGTAGGGTTGTGTCGAGGAATTAAGCTAAAATTAATTAAAAAATAACTTTTAAATCAACTTCATCAAAAAATACGAGTACTTATGCAAAGCTTTCGCTGCATTTTATATGAAATCCGTTATGTATACAAAACCTATAGAGTAAGTGTATCGCGTGGCTCTTTACACCTGAAGAAATCATTACCAACTTATATTCGTAGCACTTTTCATACGAAACGAGGGCTTGTTTCTTGAATAAATTTCATATATTAAATAAAAAAAAAAAAAAAATTAATAACCAATTAATTGATTAACAACAAATTAGAAACCAAAATAAATAGAACTAGTTACTACTAAATATTTAATTGCTTTTTAAGAATGCTATGTCACGACACAGTACCTAATGTATCTCCACATCTTAAAGCTTTGGATCCACTCCATTAGTTACATATGAATAGATGAATGTTCAAAAATTTTCTGAGACTTACGTTATACATTTTTTTTTGGTAATCATGTTTTAATTGCTAGCGAGCTCTTAGCAGACCAGCTATCAGCTATCTGCCATCATACCAGTGGTAGCTTCCTGTAGGACTGATACTATAGACATTTCTATGTAACCTAACAATTCAAAAGTGCTTTTAATGGCCTAATTGTATAAAAAATAATTTGATTTTGATTTTATTTTCATTGCTTAATATGTGTTTTAATAACAGAAAACGTAATACATTAACCATGTGCCTGATTTCAGCTGATCAACCATTATGGGTCAATTCTTACTCGCAGGAAGGATGGACTCCTTCCTTCCTCCCTATGAAAGTCAGAACGGTGTTTCAACATGTACCTCTTTCTGCGTACGATCATCTCATCAAAACCATGTTTAATGGTTTCAAGTTTGTATTAAAATGTTGGCTGATTATATACTCCCGGCTGTAGATTGACATACATATCTTAATAGACAGATTATGCAACGGTGTCTCGATTAGGCTTCTCTAATTGTTTTTACTATATTTATTTACGTGTTAATTCACATTTAGGAAAGAAAACTACTAAATAATAAAACGTATAAAAAGTTAAACGTAGCGAGATCTAAACCTGCGCCCTTTGCGAACCGCCTTTAAATGGTTTTTATACGTTGTCTAAGTTTATTTATTTTTTTTAATTTTGAGAATATCGTCATCGTATAAAAAAAATTTTTTAGGATTCATAATTTAAATCGACGAAATTCACAACTTTACACATTATATTCATTTTTTTCCTTTTATAATTTTTATTCTGCTTCATGCTATAATCGGACACGGAAGGGTAGGCAGAGGAGATTTGGGAACATAGTGTTTAGACACTCCGTCCGCGCTTTCCGCCGAAGTTGATTAACAAACTTGTCATCAACGGGTTTTACGTAGCTTCAATGTTTAATGCAACGATAGGCCATATTTTTCGATATTTATTATATTGTCTTCGCCCCTGGATGCCGTGCTTGAATGGTGAGCTATTCCATTCAAATAGAATTTTCTATTTTTGTTTTTTATTTTAAAAGAACGTACAACATAACAATCAAACAAATAAATATCTAAATCTTCAGCTTTATAATATTAGTAAACATACATTTTAAATCACGAAAACGTAGCTTGATAATCAGTTTCATCCCATTACATCACTTTTTCTGCTTTACTAAAACGTCAACCTGAACCCTTTCTCTAATACGCATAAGTAAAAATCCATACATAAAGTAAATATTTATTTTTTAGTTTCATCAAAGTTGGTTAAGAGTAACTTTCTATTAAGCATACAAAATCAAAATGCCCAGGCACGTGCATCGATCTCTATAAGCGTATAATGGGTTTACTTAAATAAAGGGTTTTCTATGTTTAATTTCAATCTATATATAGCCAAATAGGTAAAGTTCTGTAAAACGATGATAAGAGATTGTATCTAAAATACTTAAACTCTACTCACTACTCGGCTTCCCGCTGTATCCCGCACGAGGCAGGGTAGGCAGAGGGAATCCGGAACCTAGTGTTAAGACTTTGTTCCCCACTTTCCGCCGAATTTGAGGCATTGTGTGTTGAGTGGCGGAACTCAACGCCGCGCTTTGATTTATTACCAGAGCGAAGAAATGTAACATTAAAAATTTAAATTGGAAATTTTAAATATTTCATTTCCTCGACTGAGGATCGAACCCAGAACCTATCGGTTACAGTCACACGCTTGTGCCGCTGCGCCACGACAGGCCTCAAATACATGAAACTTTTAAGATATACGTTGTGTGCTATATGTTGTAGCTGGTTCTTTTTACGTGACGTAAATATTTATATCTTTTTATTGTGCAGATCATTTCTGCTTCATTTTTATGAACAAAGTGTTAATATAGATGATGAATGATAATGTTGTGCACATACCAGGTTTTGCAGAGGTAACTTGTGAACCTAGTGTTAAGACATTACGTTCTGTTTTCTACCTTCCGCAGAATTTTAGACATTTGATATTGAGTGGCGGAACTCAACGCCGTCTTTTCCAATAGAAGACATTAAAATATTAAATATTTAATTTCGTTGGTTAGATTCTCAACCAACTATCTATCGCGTTTACATTGCCACGCTTAGGTCTCTGCGCCAAAAAAAATACGTATAAGTAAAAAAAAAAGTCAAGTAAGTAAATAAAATATGAAATTGCTTACCTTGAACCTTATAACATAAAGACGATACGAGCTACTGCTTGAAAGTTTATATGAAAGTTTTGAACAGAACTTTCAAAAGGAATAGACTGAAGCTCAACAACTCTTTAAGTGACCTAGAGTACAGTTCACGTTTTAATATTCCTTTCCTTGACTTTTTCATATACATTGGACAGTAATTAGTTTTTACGTTGTCTAGTTTATGTCAATTTAAAGACAATGAATATTGATTTCTTGATGTTAGTTATATATATTTTCCGTTCAGCTTCACACTGTACCCCGCACATTACAATGTAGGTAGAGGTAACTTGAGAGAGAGAAACTGGTATTATGACACTCCGTTTCGTATCCCACTTTCCGTCGAATTTAAGGAATTGCGTGTTAAGTGACTAAAACATTAAATGACAATATTAAATATTTCATTTACTCGAGTAAGGATCGAACCCACAATCTGATGCCTTGAACCCCTGCGGCCACGATATACTCTAATAACTTAACTTGGCTTCATGCTATATCTTTAGCGGGATAGGCAGAGAGAGCGGAGCGGAAAACGCGAACTACGGTAGAATATATATTAGTATACCCTAATATATACTTTAAATATATATATATATATATATATATATATATATATATATATATATATATATATATATATATATATATATATATATATATATATATATATATATATATATATATATATATATATATATATATATATATATATATATGACTGGGGATCGAACCCAGACCCTGTCGGTTATCGTCACAGTGTATTAATGATAACGGAGTGGATTTCACGATAAAGCCAAAAAAATACTAAACTTAAAGCGTAAAAAAAATGAACGTAGCAGGATTTGAACCCGCGGAATAAGACTTTAAAAATAGTAAAAAGAAAGAAGGTCATGTGTGCGTTAAGAACCGCCCACAAAGGCTTCCGTAGATATTTTAAGATTGTTACATTTGAAAGCTGACAAACTTAAGTTTGTAGACGTATGCATACATTTGAAATGAAGTGAACTAAATTCATAAGATTATATATTTTTTTATCTCTAATATAAAATTTATTTATCAGATGTTTTGCTTTATTTGCACCACATACCTAAATACACAGTAGATTTTGAGCATTTATATTCTTTTTGTATAAAATGAGCGCAAACATAAGTTTGTAATGATTTTTTATGAAATACTAAGACATATGCACTTAGAAATTTCTCTTTATCTTGTATCACAAGCAATTTTATGTCAAGTTTCATAACTCCAGTTCTCTTAAGTCCACGAAGAGTCCCTCTAAGTAGTTTTTAATTAGACGGTAAATTTCGTAGACAATGCACAAAAACTGATATCTTTTCATTGCGTCGACTCAGAACCTTGATTTTTTATTATAGTGATCCCATAACTACTTTGTTTCCTTATGAGGTGCAAAACCCTAAAAATGATTACTTAGGTAATCATTCTTATTTAATCAAACTCAGCACCTACTTTTTACTGATCAGCTGATGTCAGACTACGCAAAAGTGGCTTTAAAATGTTATATAACCTTACATATAGTACATATATTACATATATAAGATCAGTATTATTTTGAAGACCTTGAGTCCTATCGTGGTACACCGGTACAAGCGTGTGACTGTTACCGATAGGCTGTGGGTTCAATCACCGCTCGAGGAAATGAAATATTTAATATTTTCAATTTAAATATTTTATGTTTTTTTACTTCGCTCGCTCCCTTGTACCAGGCAAAACGTGGCGTTAAGTTCCACCAATCAACACGCAATGCCTCAAATACGACGAAAAGTGAGGAACGGAAGTGAAACGAAGTGTCTTAACACTAGGTTCCCAAGTTCCCTGTGCCTACCCTACTATGTGCGTGATACAGCGTGAAGCTGAGTGAGTGAGGGAATGATTGATATATTACATTCATAACAACATAATAGTAAAGTTTCATGAATGAACTGTAGTATTAAAATGTCTCATATTCAAGCTAGTTTCAAGTGACGCAGATGTTCTAAACAACTACGTGACATCCATTCACAAAGTGAGGCTACAAATCAAAAGTTTTTGAATCCACGTCTTCCTGACAAAGCGTATTTAGAATCATTGTTTGCTTTTAACATTTTTCTCATATTTATATATATATATATATATATATATATATATATATATATATATATATATATATATATATATATATATATATATATATATATATATATATATATATATATATATATATATATATATTCATAAATTATAAAATTATTTTATCTCATCTACCTAGTTAATCAGTCGGAACCTTTCATTAAGAAGCTCACTTAAAAGATACCTTTCATTAAATTTATTTATAACCATAACTAAAGGGAGAAAAATGTTCAAACATTTTGTAAGATAAACTGAATAAATTTTTCATGACAATTTATTCCAGATAAGTTGAACATACGGTTAATGCGAAATTCGATACGATGTATGATTAAACGTGCGCCATCTTTCAACTTCTTTGGATGAAATTAAAATTGCAAAGTGTGTATTTTTCAAGAATTACATATTTGTAGGTATAAGACGTTCAACAGAGGGCACTTGGGAACCTAGTGTTAATGTACTCTGTACCGTTACCCACTTAGGATTAAACAAAGTTTTCCGTTACTTAGGTAATGGAACACTACCATTTAAAACATACGGTGGGTGTCAGCTTGATCTTCGCTAAATGCTTATGGTTTAAGTCAACATTATTTTGACTGACTATAGTTGAAGCAGGTTCGATCCCATCGCATCCCATTTAAGAAAATTAAATATTATATAAAAATGGTTTTTTTTTGTCATATTAAATTATTTTTAATTATTATGAAAACTTTCTATTTATTTAGTGATCGGTGACATTTCTATTAATACTATGAACAAAGGTTAAAGTAAAAGCTCGCATTTATCACTAGATATGTTATTTGCAATAAAGAATAAGTAAATGTTTTTTCTTTATAATAAATATTCAATATATATTCATTACAATAAAAATAATAACAATTTATATATAATACAGCATCTGCGTATATTAATATTCGTGGCTAGACATCGGAATAAAAGTTCAATTTCTGAAAACCACATATTCAACTTGTATACAACTTTACAGGTCATTTCACGACCCTGTAGTAACTTGTTTACATAAAGATTGGTCGTATGTATGCGAAATAGCTAAAGTTGTATTAAATTTTCTGTATTTATTAAAGTCTTCTAAATATTAACATCGATATTTTATATTATTATTAGTTTTACAAATTTTGGTGTCACCACCTTACTTTTAAACGAGTTTTGGTTTGATTTTGGAGAATAAACTAATTTCATTACCTAGACAATAAGACCATTTTCTTTCTAGTATGAGAGAATTCAATAACTGATATTTCTTAAAACTATACGCTGTATCCCGCGTATGGCAGGCAGCGGGAACTTGGGAACCTAGTGCTAAAATAATCTTTTCCCGTTAAGTCTTTTCGTTCCCCACAATTTTTTCCTCCAAATGAGGCATTGCGTGTTGAGTGGCGGTACTCAACGCTGCGCTTTATCTTGTTACCATAGCGAAGAAATGTAAATATTAAATATTTCATTTCCTTTAATGGTATGGGATGGGATCGAACCTGCTTCAACTATAGTCAGTTAAAATAATGTTGACTTAAACCATAAGCATTTTGCGAAGATCAAGCTGACACCTACCGTTTGTTTTAAATGGTAGTGTCCCATTACCTAATTAACGGAAAACTTTAACATAAATATATTTTAGGAAATGAAATATTTAATGATTTTATTTCTTCGCTCTAGTAACAAGGCAAAGCCCGGCGTTGAGTTCCGCTACACAAAACGCAAAATCTCAAGACAGCAGCACGGAGTGTCTTAACACTAGGTTCCCGAGTTCCCTCTGTCTACCCCGCCATGTGCGGGATACAGCTTGAAGCTAAATAATTTCGCTTATTCATACGCGAAATTGAGATTGCTTTCAATATCTGCTAATGCTTAACTGTATAGAAAAATATAATCAAAAAAACTACAAAGATAATAGAAAAGTCAATTTCAATAGGAACGTTGGTCGTTTCAATAGAAGGTTCGACTGAGAAATATAATAATAAGTAAGGATTTTATTATCATTTATATAAAAAAATAAAGATCTACCGAAGTAAATGTATCTAATAAATAATTAATTGTTCAATTAGTCGTTATTTAAACACGTTAAATCGGTAATCGTCTTTAAAATTGGTTAACAGTCGAGAATGGTATCAATTTCAATTGTATCTATGAATTCGTAAATTAAACAAAGTTTTGTCTTAATTACTTGGTTCGGAATGAAAGGTTGATTACACGAATTTTTAAAGAAAAATTCTTGAACGCGAGAAAAGAATGAGGGGATGTTGATTTTTTTTTAACTTAATGATTCCGCTTAATGGATGTCAGGCTAACGAGGACTTTCAACTAATATTTTAAGCTCAAGATAAAAAACTAATTAATGATGAGCTTAATGACAGTATATTGTATACTAGTTACATTTTATTGAATTAGTTATGTTACGACGACAGTTGAAGTACTAAAATATACAATTTTTTATTAACACGTTGAACACACATTGCATTGCGTTCCCGTTGTGACATTTCCGTTTCCCACTTTACTTCACGTAATATTTGGTAATGTACAGGCTAAAAAAAAATGTAGTTCACTTTTTTTTCACCATATCCAGACTAACTGGCAAATCCTTACTGTTACTTTTAATATCCACAGCCTTAGCGGTGGGCAACCAGAAGATCATCAGTTGAGCGACCTCTGCGAACGGCATATTGGCGATCGTTAATGAGTTGATGACCCTGCAGATAGACCAAGAGCTGGCTATTTATTATGCTCTCCGTAACTTTTGAGAGCAGGCGATAGCAATAGGCCGGTAGTTAGTTGGAGCGGAACGATCACCTTTTTTTGGATTGGGTGGATAAGAGCGTTTTCTAGATAGAGGAGAAATGCCATCAGTTCCCCTCGACTAGTGGATGTCCAAGGATGACAGAGTTCGCCTAACAGCTTTTTAACTAAATTTAACGTTAGATACTGAGCTCTGACACCGTGCGATTTTCTGCGACCATTAATAGTCGAGTTCGCAAAAAGAGCGGCCAGGAGATCAGCCTTATATCATCCTGTGCGTAACAGCGGAAGCGATGGCTGGTTAAAATTGCCAAGTGCAGCCTTTGAGAAGGCCCAAAACTAGTGACTTCCAGACAAATAGCTTTCAAGCTTCTCGGTGGTTAAGCGATGTGCTCATATGTACTTTCTTTATAAGATTTTCTACAAAGGAAATTTACAGAAATATAACAAAAAAACATAAACTTCTTGTTGTAGTTTATTTCGTAAAGAATGAGATCAGATACACCCGCAACTGTCAACTTCTGTAACCTACACTTCCCGGTACGGAACCTTCTGAAGGCAAGTTCTGATAGCACTTAACCAGTTTTCTATTTACCCATAACTGTTCTATAATAGAACAGAAAATATTTAATAGCACAATTTTAAAATTACCTTTATACAATATTTAAGGTAAACAAGCAGTCAAAAATAGCGTTTAGATGTAATATAAAAAATATATATACAAATACAAATATAAAATAAGCAACCAAAATTATAAATATCTGACCTAGACGTTCTGTTGCTGTCGTGGCGCAGCGCCACATGCACGGACTATAATCAAGAGGTTGTGGGTTCTATTTCCACTCCAGGAAATGATATATTGCATATTATCAATTTAAATATTTAATGTTTTCCTCTCTGCGCTGCTCTAGTAACAAGGCAAAGCGCGGCGTTGAGTTCCGCTACTTAACATGCAATGGCTCAAATTCGGTGGGAGTGGAGAACAGAAGTAGAACGGAGTGTCTTAACATTAGGGTTTCAAGTTCCTGTTCTGTCTATCTGTGGGACATACTCGTAGAGTATGGGTGAGAGACGTTTTGTTTTGAATATATGACTCAGATTGCTTGTTATTTATGAAAATATACCATATCTCTCTCTTTCTCTCGGCTCTATTTAATTCGGCCTGCCTGTAAAAGCACCAGGTTGTGGATTCCCCCCGAAATGTTTGATAAATTAATTTCTACGCTATGGTAACTAGGCAAATCAAGACTTTGAGATCCGCTTCCGCCACTCAACACACTATGCCTTAGGTTCCCAAGTTTCCTCTGCCTGCTCTGCCGTGTGCAGAATACACGTGAAGAACTGAGTGAGTGGGTATTTTCAATTGAAATATTTAATATTTCCATATATTTGCTTTGGTAACTAGGCAAAGTGCAGTGTTGAGTTCCGCCACTCAACATTCAATGTCTCAAATTCGGCGGAAAGTGGGGATATGTAACGGAATATATTAACACTAGGTTCCCAAGTTCATTCTACCTTCCTTTTCATGTGCCAGGTACCTTCAGTCTATAGAGAAGATAGACACAAAAGAAGAATATTACACAATTTAATAATTTTATTTTGAACGATGGTAAAGCCACAGATAAAACTATTCAATCATAAATGTAAAAGTTACGCAATAACCTTAATTTCTATACCTTATTATATTTTTAATTTATTTTTTCGTAATAAAATGTGAATTAAAATTATATTAAAGCCTTTGCTTTACGATGTACTATTAACTGATATAAAAGAAACAGAGGCCTGTGTGTGACTGTAACCGACAGGTTCTGGATTCGATCCCCAGTCGAGGAAATGAAATATTTTTAATTTAAATATGTAATGTTTTCATTTCTTTGCTCTGGTAATAAGGCAAAGCGCGGCGTTGAGTTCCGCCACTCAACACGCAATGCCTCAAATTCGGCGGAAAGTGGGGAACGGAAGTGGAACGGAGTGTCTTAACACTAGGTTCCCGGGTTCCCTCTGCCTACCCTGCCTTGTGCGGGATACAGCGTAAAGCTAAAAAAAATAATAATAAAAGAAACAAAGGACAAGTTACTAGAATTATTACTTTTTCTAGTTATATCTACGGTATAGGTAATAAAGTCATTTTAGATGTGCGCGTGTATACCATACTTTATTAAACTCCACTCTCAGCGAACGCCGTGACTTGAATTCAAATAAAAATGATCTTAACTATCCTATTAAAGTAAACGCGATGGTAGTAAATTCAATTCCAATTTGACTAAAATAATATATTTAAATATTTTTGTTTCTCCTTCCGTTGTAAACAAAACGCGGCGTTGAGTTACGTCTGTGAATATACATTGTCATGAATTTGGGGTAAAAAAAAGCGGTCATGAAAATGTTTTGCTTGTTTACCGACACATCAAATATAAAAAACTAGCGCTGGTGTAGATTTTTGAAATTACAATCTACAACCGCCCAAAGGTTAGAATACAAAAGCAAATTAAAGAAATAGCCTATATACCGTTTATATTTAACGTTAAAACACTTTGTTTTAAGTTTACCGTTGTACGCATTGTCATATTTTCGGGACGTCGAACGTTGAATGGCGTAGCTTGACCCCTTTATGAATAATAAAATTAATTCAGTACCTAAAATGAAAAGGGAATCCCCAAGCGTCTTACTTACAGTCGAAACACTATACCACTAAATATATATAATAACTTTAATACAACTAAATATATATAATATTTATATATGAATACAGATAAAAATATTCATATATAAATATTAAAAAGATAGGTGAAACGTAAGTAGGGAAGTCTTTCATTAAATCCTTCATAAGCTGGTTCGGAAGTTAATAGGACTTCGTGGCACTAACGTCGTATTAATATATGAAATATGTCACCACATTTAAACTTCTGCTCGTCGATATCAGATATTGTATTGTGTAACACAAGCTTTTGTATGCAACTTTTCCGGTATGTTATTTGTTCATGAAATGTACATATTTTGTAATCGAAAAAGTTTCTCTACTTTGATATATTCGTAAGGAATACTTAGTATCAACGTAGTGTGATATGCCAAGCTTATGCCAAGTTATGCCAAACTTAAAAACGATTGGGAGAGAAATCAACTTATAGTTTTTTTTTTAAATACAAATAGGTTATTTGAGGTCGAATTTAACCATTTTATGAGCAGCCAGTCATATCTATACGCCACGTTGGTTTCCAGTAGCATATTACTATTTTTGTTAGCTTCACACTGAAACATTGCGTGTTGAGTGGTGAAAATTAACGCAACGATTATTCTTCTTATCATTAATTTATTCTTATCATTATATTTCCACAAGTTTGACTAAAACGTACAACTGTAACTCTTACAGACAAACGCTGTGGAGACACAGAAGATAATATTCAATGTTATTAATAATCTAGCGGCTTCGCCCGCTCTAATTTTACGAATATCTATTTTATATTATTAAGTATACATAGGCAATATTGGTTAATTTTTTTAGTAAAATGGTTGTCTTTACCATTATCCGCTTTATAAAACGGTACCTTATATTTTTTAGAATATAATTTATTTTGAACGCATTGTTATATTAAAAAAAAAAATATTATTTGATTGAGGCCTGTCGTGGCGCAGCGGCACAAGAGTGTGACTGTAACCGACAGGTTCTGGGTTCGATCCCCAGTCGAGAAAATGAAATATTTAATATTTTTTCATTTAATAAATATTTAACGTTTCATTTCTTCGCTCTGGTAAAGCAAAAGCGCGGCGTTGAGTTCCGCCACCCAACACGCAATGCCTCAAATTCGGCGGAAAGTGGGGAACGTAAGTGGAATGGAGTGCCTTAACACTAGGTTCCCTGGTTCCCTCTGCCTGCCCTGCATCGTGCGGGATAAAGCGTGAAGCTGAGTGACTGAGTGAGTATTTAGTCAGCAAATACGAGCGCATGATACGTGATATTTTTTCTCCTACGGCTCCCCCAAAATAGAGAATCTGTTCCAGAGGTTAGCCTGAACAGGAAGACATTCAGATAAATGACTATATTACAATTGATAGGCGTGTCGTGGACGTAAGGACGTATCCTACGTGACGTGTGCAGTGTGCAACTGAAAACACAACAAATTGTGAGTTCAATCCACACGAGAAAATGGATTATTATTTATTTTTAAGGTCTATATTATTATTTATCTTCGTTTATCCATTTTATATTTTCTATCAGATAGATAACTATATAAACTTGAATTAAGCCAAATATATATAAACAAAAACAGATACTTTTCATTTTATGCATTGGCTTTCATTATAAAAACTCTACTGGTTAAGGAAACGCTTTATGTAGGTACAAACGAAACAAGAAAGAAAACATAAATCTTTTAGAATATCACACGACACATCCCTCGGGAAAGCTTTCCGAGACTTTACTTACATATAGGAAGGAAAGGAAATAGAAATATAGATATCTATTGCGATTTTATTGCAGAAATTTATTGTCTCCATACCATAATCTTTGTGAACAGTAGTATATATATTTAACTTTACGTCATTTTTATACTATGTAATTGAATATTTGGTATTTGAGATATAAATAATATGGAAAGAACCTGGGTAACTGAGCTTTGCTAGGTGTTTTTTAAAATAAAGCTTATTGAAGTTGACATGATGTAGTTAAGTGACTGTAAAAGTGGTGGCTCAATACAATGTTAATAAAAATTGTTTGCTCTGTAATGTACAGACATCACCACAAGAACGGAGTGCCAGCTGTAAAATAGAGCACAGAGTAGAAGAAAGTGTTAGTGATTTTATTAGGGCTAAGAGATAAAAATATAAACATTTTTTCGAATCGGAATCGAAACAGCAACCATCCCGCTAACTGGCACAAGTTTGTGCCACTGAGCTACGACAGCCTCAAAAACTACAAATTATACAACATAGTATATAAGAATTTCGTTTTAAATTATTCTATAGTTCGTTCATGCCCATCTCAATTTGCATCTACATTTGGCCAAAGTAATGTCATCACGCCTACGGTTCTCTCGATGTATATAATATATATGCAGTTTAGTATACTACAGACTAGAAACGGCAGCGATAGGCTGTGGGTTTCATCGCTTCTATAGGAAATGAATTATTTAATATATTCAAGTTAAATATTTTATATTTTCATTTCCTCTCTCTAGTAACAAGACTGAGCACCACTTTTATTTCCGCCATTAAACACACCATGATTGAAAATCGGCGGAAAGTGGGAAACAAACCAGAGTATCTTAAAACTACATTCTCAAGTTACCTGCCAACCTTACCAAGTACTGAATACAGCGTAAAGCATATCATAATTTTGAACTTTTGATAATTCAATTTATTGATTTTGTCTTAAAAAAAACTAATTTAAAAACATAATTATGCAAATTTCATTTTATTTATATGTCAATATATATATTAGTGCTACCCACCCGGTTCACAGGATGTGACCTCGTTAGAAGTCAGCGGAGGCAGCCAATATTCCATCCAATCAATCGCCTTGAACTAGGTCGAATGTCTTACGTTAGATTAAAGAGTATATTAAGAATCATATCAACACTACTTTTACTTTTACCTGTTTTTATTTATTATTTCTTAATTTTCTTAAGTTTATAGTACTGGAATAAAAATATTTTTAATATTTTAAAGGAAAAATAATAATATGTATTAATCTTCAATTAGCTATATAAAATGTTTTTTTCTTAATGCCTATTATTGATTAAAGAATCATTATGAAAAATTGTTACAGTTCAGTTAATTACAGTGTTTCGAGCGTGCTAGTTGAGCACAAAATCACTTCTCCAATGTCATGTTGTTTGAAGAACGGAAGAAAAAAGAATGAAATTATACAATAAGAGAATATAAGATTAAAAGTAAATCTGTTAAATTACTACCTTCATCTGTAGGTAGAAAAATATTTTAGTTTTGCTTCAAGATGTATCCCGTTCATGGCAGTGTAGGCAGTGAGAATTTCAGAACATAGTGCTTACCACACCGTTCCCGTTAAGACATTTTCATTCTGTACTTTCGTTGAATTTTAGGCGTTACGTGTTAATTGGCGTAACTTAACGCCACCGTACAAGCATAGTAGCGACAAAAATGAAAATATTAAATATTTAATTTCCTCGAGTAGAAATTGAGCACCCAACATGTCGTGGTTATAGATATGCATTTGCTCTTGAAATTGAAACGCAGCTTCACGCTGTATCCCTCACATGGCTGGGTAGGCCGAGGGAACTTGGATCCACTTCCGTTCCCCACTTTCCGCCGAATTTGTGGCATTGCGTGTCGAGTGGCGGAATTCAACGCCGCGTTTTGCCTTGTACCAGAGCGAAAAAATTAAAACATTAAATATTTAAATTGAAAATATAAAATATTTCATTGCCTCGAGTGGGGATCGAACCGTAAACCTGACGGTTACAGTCATACGCTTGTGCCGCCGCGCCACAACAGGCCTCAGAAAGAATGCCGTGATCGTCTACTGGTTAGGACCCTTGGACGTTGTGAAAATAAAACAAGAATATAATAATAATATATATATATTTACTATACAAAATATGAACATAGTGGGATACCAGTAGTTACTTTTCACATTTTGCCTTTATATTATATATATATATATAAAATGTTTGAAGTCTATCTTCTAAAGCCTAACATGTCACGACCTGCCTGCAACCACTCTACGCTCATTAATTATGCAGAAATCGAAGTGTGCACTATAAAAGACAAAAGATTTAAAAATATGCGAATGCCAAAGGTCGTATTATGACCTATTATTTTACATCCACAAAAATACATATTGATTAGTATTAAAGTTAAATAACTTAGATATGATATTAAATTATTAAAAATTATAAGAATTACCAAAATTAATAGACTCAGTTATGGTATAGCGGTACAGCGTCTTACTGTAAATACAAGGATTGTTGATTCCCACTTGGGGAAATCACTTATTTTCGTTTCTTTGCTCTGGTAAGTCAGTGCTCTGGTCAAAATCTGGCGTTGAGTTCCTCGAACCTAGAGCTAAATTCCATTCCAAATATAACATTTCCGGTCCCCACTTTCCGCTGAATTTTCGAGCCATTGCGTGTTAAGTTTTGGAATTCAACGCCGAATTTTGCCCATTTATCATTTCATGTCTTAAACGGTTAAATGGGCAAAATTCGTGGGGAATCGTACCCACAACCTGTCGCCCGCCAGTCCTGTCGCAACAAAAAGCTTGTCGTGGCTAACTGGCGTAACTGTAACCGACAGGTTGATGTTTCGAAACCCACTCGAGAACGGAAGTGGATCGGAGTGTCTCAACACTAGGTTTCCATGTTCCCTCTGCCTACCCTGCCATATGCGTGATACAGCGTAAAGCTGAAAAAAGTGAAATACAAGATTATTCCAAATATAACAATGCTATATATTTCTTGATGGACTGGAATCCGACTTACAATCTTTGAAAGAAACCAATCATAACAAACTTTTTGACGTCGCGTCGCGGACATCAACTTAGAATTTAGAATTTATAATATCTGGAGGTCGGCCGTTTACGACATGAAAATTAGGCCAGAGCGAAACCGGATGTCATGAAAGACCGAGAGAATATTAATGCACGCCACGTCCCTTCAACGTAACAAATTGGATTTATAGGAATCTATTTCAGACGCAATATGATATTCCAGATTACTTATTGGCTAGTAAAATTTTATCTTGAAGGAATGTCCTGAGGTTTATAATAAAATTATGTTCTAAATTATGTATAAAATATTCTGTGTTCGTTCAATATGTATTTCAATGAAATATGCATTTTAATGTTGTTTTAATTTTTTTATATAAATTTGTATTATAATAAACTTCACAGAAAATATTTTATTTTTAGGATTCCATACCTCAAAAGATAAAACGCAACCATTGTAATATATTGTTATCGGTCAGTCCATCTTTCAAAGTTATTTTTCTCGTAATGATGGTGTGGATGTATCAAGCTATAACTAATATCAAATTTCAGTTTTCGATTCAGGTCTTTTGATAGATAGACAAAAAAAATATGTTCCAAGTCAACGGAATCAAATAAACGAGAATTTATATATAACTTTAAGTATAACTTTAATGAATTTTGTACATAATTCAAACGAAAAAAATCACCACCTACAACCTACATCCTACTTCCTGTGGACCCACAGCTACGAAATTTGACACGAATTGAGAATATTTTTTAATTATTATGCAAATGAAAATCCAGAAAATGTAAATTTATACGTGTTTTATAGAAAGAAATCACTACATACTTACATTTTTACTTTTTTAATACGAAATGAGTGAACAAAAACCAACCAAACTTAAGTTTGTTTAAAGTTGATTTAGAGACCTTGCACGGTGAATCGAGTTCATGGCAGAGTAGGAAAAGGGAACTTAGAAATCTAGTGTTAAGTACGTAGATTCCCCATTTTCCGCCTAATTATAGAGGCATCGCGTGTTGAGTGGCGAAACTCAACTTGTCGCACGCTTGTGTCCCTCTGCCAAGATAGGGCTTATAAAAAACTTCTTATTGAATCATAATCTTGAAACTGGTACAGAGTGCCTACCCTTGGTAGGCTCCGCCACTCTACATGCAATGCCTCTAGAATATGAGGCCAAAAGGGCCTCAACTGTCAAATACGAAACTTCAGGTTGAACCTAAACCGACTTCAACCACATCAGTTGAATTTTTTTAAAATTGGTACTATAGTTAAGTGTTAAAATACGACTTAACGCTAATCTCAGTATAACAGATCCCACCATAAGAATATTTGAATCTACAATTTATCCTGAATAATTAAACAAGCTGCAACTCTACAATATCGATATATTTCAAAATTATGTTTGCTATGGAAAAAGTAAATAGCCACAGATTATGAAAATATATTTACAGTACTATAAATACCGAACGAAGAGCTTATACTGTGTATCGCAACGAATTCTGAATTTACAAAATGGTTGCCAAAAGCACATCTTGTTTACGAAGAGATTAATTTGCAACTCGCAATACGATTATATTTGATTCTGCAATTTTAAGGGAATGGATGGGATGGATCGATTGGCCTGGATTTTGAAATGTTTGCTGATAAAGTACATATACTTGTTTACTATTTTCAAAGTGTTATTCCTAACTTAGAAAAAAAAATACTACATTTTAAAAGCATATAAAAATTCTAACGTAATAGGATTTGAATCCGCGCCTCCTGGAAACCGTCCATGCGCTCTGATCTACTAAGCCATACGTTCTGCTCATGCTACGTCGAAATTCTTATACGCTTGTTACACTTTATTTATGTTGTTAGCATCTCTGTCGAGAGATTTTTACATATTTCCGCTACCGAAAGACAATTCGCCAGAATTATCGTTTGGCAAGAGAATATGCTATATATTTAATAATTTTATTCCACACACACATAAAAATATTTTATAACATATATATATATATATATATATATATATATATATATATATATATATATATATATATATATATATATATATATATATATATATATATATATATATATATATATATATATATATATATATATATATATATATATATATATAATCGGGATTTGTATTATTATTGATATACAAAATTGTAGATAAATTCTTTTATATTATTGACCTTCTATATTAGCATACACGTGTACATCAATTACCAGATAAGTAGGGACGAAGGATTTCAATGTCCATAGAAGTGATCCTATTGTTGAGTTCAAAATACCAATTTATATGTGACTGTGGCCCGTTCGCGGCTTTGCCTGCTTGAATTACACTATTTTATTTATTAATCTCTATTACTTTTATGAGTAATAAAAAAAATAAATTTCAGCTAAATGAAATATATAACAAAAACTATGTAGCAATTTTATCGAATTTAATATATAAAATTTGACACAACTTTTTTATTCATCAACCACCGATTGTAAAAATATATGTATATAAAAAGTAATAGTAGATAAAAAGATAGATGAACAGAAAAGAGATTTTTAAAATCACTCTTTTAAGAGGGCCCCTCTTTAATCAATAAACGTCCCATATAAGATGTTTTTAAATAATAGTCACAGACTTATTATAAGTACAGATTATAAATAACTTTAGTCGTGGCCTTTTCTATTTGTCATTTTAGTAAAAAAATATTGATGTTTAAAATATTCAGTTTTTAATGATATTTATACTGAAGTGGAAGGTCCGGAGTGTCTTAACACTAGGTTCCCGAGTTCCCTCTGCCTACTCTGCCATGTGCGGGATACAGCGTGAAGCTGAGTTTAAGTTTAAGTCACACTGAATTAAATGAAGCGTAAAATAGATTGAAGAGACCATTCATATTATTTTGTTATTATTCTTTTAATGTTTTAAATCATAACTCAGCCAGAGTTAGTCTATTACCAATATATGTATATTAATACTTTTTTATAAGCTTTTAGCTACATCCTGCATCCTGCACATAACAGGTAAAGGGAATTTGAGATGGTTTTAGCATTGCATGTCGAATGGCGGAACTCAACGCTGCGCTTTGCTTGGTTACCAGAGCGAAAAATATGAAAATATTAAATAATTCCTTTCATCTAGTTAGAAATCGAACCAACACTTCTCACGTTTACAGTCGTACCTTTGTGCTCCTGAGTCACGACAGACCTCTATATTTAAATGTCATCATATATACAGCACATAGAATTACGTCTGATCATGTACTGAGAAATATTTGAATAAAGGAATTCATTTGCATTTAAACGCTTCTGAAGCAACAAAAAACGAAATTTGGCAGCCTTCTGTAACGAGTCTGGTAAAATGAAGATTTTCAAGGCGTCAAATTAGGCTGAATGTTACATTGGTGATGAGAATAGTATGCATAATAATATATATTTAAGTAATGTTTCACATTAGCATAATGTGTTGATTGTAGCTTCACGTTATATCTCGCACATGGCAGCATAGATACAGGGAACGTGGGAACCAAGTGTTAAAACACTCCGTTCTCCACTTTCTACTGTATTAAAGGCATTGCGTATTTAGGGGTACAAATCAACGCGGCGCTTTGCCTTGTTACCAGAGCGAATAAATGAAAATATGAAATGTTTCATGTCCTCGAGTGGGAATCGAACCCATAACCTGTAACATACTTGTGCCTCTGTGCCACTACAGGTCTCACATAGAAAACAGATCAACGTTTACTTTTTGGTACGTGGTAAACTGTTTGACGTTAAAAACACGAAGCTTTTAACTTCTTATTTTGGATAAAACTATTAGAATTTTAATTTTTATTTGAAAGTTACATAATAAATAAATACTTGAAACTCACATAAAGTGCCAAGACTTTATATATCTTTATTAGCGTATGGCACTGCAGTAATGGTAATATAAATTACAGATTATAAATTACATTCCATATTTACTAGCAACCGCAAAACTTCTAGCTGTGGCTACACAATACATGACCTGAGGCAATGAGAGTCAATATTTCAATGTTTTTGTACTTATATTACTGAAATTATCAAAATAGCAGTATCTTAAATAAAATAAAAATTGAAAAATCATAACTGTTATTGCTTATATAATATATAGTTTAAAAAGCTCAGGACCTGGCTTTATTAGGACCAGCTCAATGTTACCTTTTTTTTATTTTGTCATTGACGCTCCGTAAAAAACTTACGCTAAGGTATGATGCCTGCTTCACGCTGTATCCCGCACATGGCAGGGTAGGCTGTGGGAACCTACAGTTAAGACTCCGTTCTGTTCTCCATTTTTCGCAAAGTTTAAGGCATTGTGTGATTAGCGGCAGAACTTATTTTATTCACTTTGTAGGCAGAACTTATTTTATTCACTTGTTAACAAGGCAACGCTCGGCGTTAAAATAAAATATAAAATATTTTAAATTAAACACTTTTAACCGGACTAACTTTACTGTAGTCCGTGGTCACGGGTAGAAAAATGCCACCTCAGGCTACCCGTGACCACGGAATACTGTAAAGCATTCGAATCGTCGGGTTTCCCAAAAATGTTTATCATTCAATATACTTCTTAATCCGCTTAAAAGTGTTTAATTTAAAATGTATAATAATCGTGAAAATCAAAGATATCAACATTAAATATTTTATTAATATATAATATTTTACTTCTTCGAAAGTGGCTCGAACACACGCATAGTTATGTATTTCGATAGAAATATTATACTTAACATTTTGTTTTATCATTTTGATTTCATTGCTATTTATGATAATTTGCAGGTGTATTTAAATCTTTGTAGCCATAATCATTAATATATAAACATTATATTATATCAGTATGAACATTAACAATGTCATTTTGAAAACGTCTATATGTAAGACCTTTAATACTGTTTGCTAGTATTACATCGCGTATATCCAAAATCAGATAAGCTACATATACTCGTACGTATTACAATGCTGTATACGTATGGAGACCACGTAACCGCTAGTTTCGTTCCTGGCTTTTCAAATGACCCAAAACTTGATTAAAGCTTAATTACACGCTGAGTTTCAAAGGATTTTAAGAGATATTGTTATTTTTTCAAGTTCTTATTGCAAATCAACATTTGTGTTGTTCATGATCGTTAATATATAAAATAGTTAAGTTTTTTGGCAACATTTGTACATATATTTTATTTATTTTGCTGAACTTTTAGTTTCCATTTTATAGGTACTGCCTTAAAAGTGATAAAGTTACTAAGAACAAGAAAATAATTGAGATTAATACATAAAATAGTGTAATTTAAGCGGGTGTATTAATAGATATAATTGTAATGTTGCCAGCATCATTATAAAATAATACAAGTATTACATAACAAAAAACATTGATGGAATTATGATAATAAATATATTCCTCATTATTTTAAACACATAATATCGCTTTAATGAGGTTTATTAATACATTTGACTATCGAATGATTGAAATTCCCGTTACGATTATCAAAATAAGTTCATAAATTAACATTTTTCATAGTTTTTGAATGAAACTAATGTTACTATGAACAATGTAACTTCTCATATTAATTTCATTTTCTTTTTTTTTATTAATATACTTTTCTATTAATATAATGTATTATGGGCTGTCGTTGGTCGTTGGCACAAGCGTGTGACAGTTAATTCGATAAGTTTTTTCTTTTATTATATGAAAACCAATCCCCAATCGAGTAAAAGAAATATTTAATAATCCCTCGCTTTGCAAGCGCGGCGTTGAACTCTGCCACACAGTATTCGGAGAAAAGTGGAGAAGTGGAGAATATTTTAAATATTTTTTTCCCGTCACTTCGCTGGGCCATAGGTGTTTTTTGCGATACGTATAAGCGTGACGCTATAGTGTATTTTTTTAAATCTGAAAAGTATTGAGAAATTATATGGTAAGTGCATAAATAATATTTATATACGATTATATTTTTTTTATTAAATTAACTTTCATATATATATTCAAGTGAGTAAGATCATTTTAAGTGCATCAACTAGCAAAGGCAAAGCGCGGCGTTGAGTTCCGCCACTCAACACGCAATGCCTCAAATTCGGCGGAAAGTAGGGACCGGAAGTGGAACGGAGTGTCCTAACACTAGGTTCCCGGGTTCCCTCTGCCTACCCTGCCGTGACGTGCGGAAGACAGCGTGAAGCTAAAAAAAAAATCAACTAGTACAGTGGGTTACATGTAAGTGATGAACGTAATGTAATATATCCTACAGTTATGTGCCAGGCGTTTATATATACAAATTTGGCGGAAATTGTGGAACGGAAGTGGAACACAGTGACTTAACAATTGTTTCCAAATTCTCTCTGCCTATTCTGTCATATGCAGGATACAGCGTGAAGTTCAGAGAGAGTGAGAATATTTACATAATTATATACATATAATAACATATTATTATTTTTAGCTGAAACATGTTAATTTTAATATAGATTTTTACACATTTTTTTCTTTAAAATTAATTTTATCATTAAAATAGATTTAATAAAAATTGTACATTTTAAAAAGAAACTAAAACAGAAAAATACAGAGAGTGTCTAGTGTTGAGACACTCCGCCCAAACAGGCCACCAAATTTTCGAGACATTCTTAAGTGGCGGAACTTAACACCGCACATTATCTAGTTGCAAGTGTAAGGTAATCGAGAATATTTATCTTGCCGAATGGAAATATCGCAAAATCTTCTATCGCCATGGCCATACATAAATGTGCCAAGTTACGTAAACCTTACCGAAACTCCTCATTATATATACAAAATCACTAACACACAAATTTACAACGTAATAGTTATAAATTGCTTGTTATTAATTAATTACTTAGAACGCCCAAATAAAAAGCAACTTTACTAACTTGTTCAAGTATAATTGAAAATGCGGAAATGTAAGGATTCGAGTTATGTCGCATATCTAATATTTTTATACTTTATTAACTGTATGTATGGCAATACTAATTTTACAACGTTTTTTTTTCTTTCGTTTATTTTGCTTCACGCTGTATCCCGCACATGGCAGAGTAAGCAGAGGAAACTTGGAAACCTAGTGTTAAGACACTCCATTCCACTTTCGTTACCCACTTTCCGCTGAATTTGAGGCATTGCGTGTTGAGTGGTGGAACACCACGCCACGCTTTGCCTTGTTACCAAAGCGTATGTAAAGACATTAAATATTTAATTGAAAATTATTTCATTTCCTCGAGTGGGGATCGAACACGCTTGTGCCGGGGCGCTACAACATGCCTTATTCTTTTAATATAGTAAAATATGTATAGTATATTACCGTGCGGATGAATATTCAAATTTGACACAAAAGCTACTGAGCTGATTTAGATGAAACTTGATAACAATTTCGCTTATAAACTACGATAATACAACACATATTATAAAAATCCTTACAAAATAACACCCAACTTTTTTGTAAAGATGTTGTAGGTATAATTTGACTTTAATTTGACAGTAGATGTAAGCAGGCGAAGCCGCGTCTATGCTACCTTTCTAGCGAGTTACGATGTAATTTCATAAATTCAAACTCCCATTTAGGCCAAGAATATATCTATTCCTGAAACCTGCAGTAACGTTGTATTCAGCGCTATACTGAAGAGGATGGATAAAAGGCTTTAGTTTCATAGCTTTTATCCTAACTACAATGTTCATGTTGTATCGTCTTTGCTAACGACTTGAATAAGTATGATTGTTTTTTAAATTAAGCTTAGTAGGAAAAGTTTACGCAGTTCAACCATTACTTCTATTAAAATTGCAACATTTCGTTTCGTAGCCAGAGGGTAAAACGATAATTACTTATATTAACTAATTCGTTACTTACATTTTACACTTCGTCCGTCGATCAGCAGACTGTATCTTATGAACCGTGATAGATAATTGAATATTTTACAGGTGATATATTTCTAAACTTTACGCTTAAGGCAAGGTAGATATGAGAATCTATTGTTAAAACTCTCCGTCTCCCAAAATCCACGCAATTTGAAGCATTCCATATTAAGTATGGCGGTACTCTATTGTCGCTTTAATAATAAATAATAAAATGAAGAGAAAATAAATATTTAAGGGGGGCTTCTAAATAAGAAAGGTGTTTTATACATAATAGTTCGGAACCCTTATACACGAGTATAACTCGCACTTGATTTTTCTTCAGCTCATACTTTCGTAGGCTAGGGTTTTCATCGAAATTCATTACATTTCGTGTTAAGTAGAGAAATTTGACATTGCCTTATGACACTTTGTCTTTTTTTCTTTAGGAATTGAAATAATTAATTGCCGTAAGTGGATATCAAACTCACAACTTGCGTTGAACTATCATTTGAATTGACTTCAGCTTCATTTTACTCACTCACTCACTCAGCTTCACGCTGTATCCCATACATGGCAGGGTAGGCAGAGGGAACTTTGAAACCTAGTGTGAAGACACTCCGTTTCTCTTCCGTTCTCCACTTTCCACCGAATTTGAGGCATTGCGTGTTGAGTGGTGAAACTCAACGCCGCGCTTTGTCTTGTCACCAGAGCATCAGCGAGTCAGTACACACATTTTGAACGTTTAAGTGATTGCTAGAAAGACAAAGAACGTATAGAAAAATATGTTTTTTATTTTTTTTACTTTTCTCAAATAGTTAAATCTAAGGTTGACAAGATTGTTGGAGGGTGGTGATGAGATTCAACATTGAGGTATCTATTGGTATACGTGGATTTCCTATAAACTCTGTGGCCATTAGGATTTGTTATGACTGATAACATCAAGAAAAGCTGAAGAGTTATTTGCCTGTGGTGTCTTTTTACCTCTTCGTTCAATCGAATCACAAACACACCACACCAGAGGACAAGGTACAGCAAGCTCATTCTGCAATAATTCTGGTCAGTACGCGAGGCAATTACGAAAAATCATTGGTGGTAGTTTGATATAATAATTATGTCAACTGACAGACGAATGCCATGTCCGTCTACCCGTGACCACGGAATACTACATAATACAAAAAGCAATCAATATACGCGATTAATGTGTTTAAAATTGTTTCATTTAGAAGTTAACCATGATGACGCTACGCTTACAAATCTACAAAACAATATAATGTATCTACCTAATATCGACAGTACGCAACGCAATAAACTTTTGCGACCGTTTTATTGAGCGCTCGAACGATATATAGACAATGTATTAAAATGCGCTAACTAAATGTATTTTTGTAAACATTATTTTTCTTTTTCTCAGCTTCACGTTGAATCCCGCACGAGGCAGGGTAGGCAGAGGGAACCCGGGAACCTAGTGTTAAGACACTCCTTTCCACTTCCGTTCCCCACTTTCCGCCAGATATGAGGCATTGCGTGTTGAGTAACGGAACTCAACGCCGCGCTTTGCCTTATTACCAGAAAGAAGAAATAAAAGATTAAATATTTAAAAAAAATATATTAAATATTTCATTTCCTCGACCCATCGATTCGATCGAACCCAGAACCCGTCGGTTACAGTCTCACTTTGGTGCCGCTGCGCCACGACAGGCCTCGAAACATTATTTAGATGTATGTATTTACATTGTTTGTTTATGTGTCCACATTTTCTACATAGAAGAGATGGCTAAAAATTCATCTCATTTTTCCCTTTCCCGTTTTGGTAGCAAGAAATCAGTCAAGTGTAGAGAGAACCTGCTTCAGAAAGATCTGTGTCAATTTCAATATTGTCAGTAAACAAATTAAGTATAGTTTATTAAAGCTGTTAAACTTACGTTTACAGCCATATGTATGTACTTCATACACATTTGTAAGAGAAAGGTAAGTTCTATGCTGAGATTCAACCTTTCCCCAGGCGGCCATGGTATTCTTAAAAAAATATTGAACGGAGGATAATATCGACCATATATCGCTGGTGCCTTGGACATGCGTGTACACCAGTACATGTAGCTAAGATCAGGGTCAGGGACCACTCACTGTGTGAATGAAGCCTGGACGATGGTTCTCCTTCTCCACATCCTTTTTACATGCCCCAAGTTAATCCATCTTATATGATTTCCTTCCCTACAAAGTTCCCGGTGCCATTCATTAATGGAACATTTTCAATGTTTTTTTAATATTTGGGCTTAGTCCATTGTATATTTTTTAAGGTAAATATATTAGATATAACAATATTAAATTGTAGACTAACACCTTTGTATTAATTATTTCTTATTACTAACCCTGTGTGCGTACTTAATGTATAAATTTATTTTAATATGTCTATTGTTTATTATAGGTGAAGGCAATTTTTAAGTAGATCTTCGTTTTTTAATATGTATTTTCCTATTTTTTCTACCGTGCAAACTCCTTTGTGCCTTCTCTATTCAACGTGACATTGGTGAAGCGATATTTGCTCAACTGGCACGCTCGGAACGCCATAATCAAAGAACCATACCATACCACATTTGTATGAAGTAAACTACAATGATGCTTTTTATATTAGTTTTAACCTGTCGTGGCGCTGGGGCACAATTGAGTAGACTGGTAACACGACAGGTTGTGGGTTCGATCCCCACTCGAGGAAATCAATATAAAAAAAATACTAATGTCTTCATTTCTTCCCCTTGGTAAAAAGGCAAAGCACGGCGTTGAGTGCCGGCACTCAACACACAATGCCTCAAACTACACTACCATGTGTGGGATACAGCATAAAGCTGAAGAGAAAATAAACAACAGCAAGCTCTATTTTATTGTAAAACCACAATTTAAAGAATTTCCGTAACACCTAACGTGTAATTTTATGAATGTATGAAAATTACCTTTTTTCGATGTTGGTATATGAAAATAGCAAAAGCTATTTAATATTATTTAAGTTTCTTGAGCAAATTCACGAATCTCTCGGACAAGTTAACTTATGTAAAATTACAGAACTTAACCTGTAAAAAGCTACAGTACAAGATACTTTATAAATTCTCCTAAAGCAAGTATTGAGTTATTCATTATACGAAATTCGATTTGTCTATTTACTTTGACGAATCAAATGTTAGATTCTCAAGATATATCTTTCTGTTTTGTCATTTATATCATTTTAAAATAAAGCTGTGGTAAAATTAATAAAACGTCACGAAATAAATTTTTCATATGTATATAGATATATAAATAAGTAGAGTGATTTGACACTAAACTACAACATAAAAAGTGAAGAAAGAAAAACTGGACAAGTCTGAGCCTTTTCGTACATAAAAAATAACATTTTTTGTTCTATGAGAGTCTTTAAATATATTATTTTACTACAGCGACATCAGAAAGTTTTTTTATTTAATATTTCATAGTTCGTGAGCTCTGGTGGCAAATGAACAGACATACGGACAGAGGAGCATAGACGTAGAACTCTACGAAATTTTTTGGTACATCCCTAGTTTGTAATTATTTATATCAATTTAATATCTTTCGTATTTTTATAAATCTTTTGGAAGTATTTATAAAATATCGAATATTTATGATATACTAGCGTTCTCCCATATCATTCGCCCGCTTTAATGGTATTATTTTATTTATTAATTGCAATTACTTACTTATTGTAATGACATTATCTTTAAGTTACATTAACGTACTTTTTTATTTTTAACCGATTTAAGTAAAATAAACACTAAATGTTAAATGAAGGTTGCCAAAATATAAAAGTAAAAATTCGATTTATATCAAATAAGCTGTTTTTCTTATGGATATGACACGGCAAACGAGATACGGGTGACCTGATGGTAAGTGATCACCGTCGCCCACGACCCCGTGTAACACCAAGAGAACTACAGGAGCGGTTAAGGTGGATGGGCACTGGGACCCGATATTACTTAATGCGTGGCCGAAGCCTACTTAACGCCGGTTTTAAATGCCGAGGGTGGTAATAATACGGTCAAGACGGCCCATGCCTGTTGCCATTGCTGACAACGTGACTCTCTCGCACGTACTTTAGTCGCCTCTTACGACACCATCAGTACCAGAGTGATCCTATTCTAAGCCTTATACCGTGTGATTGTTTCGCATTAGGTAATGCCGGGCCCTGATGCTCATCCACATTAAAGAACGGCAACGCTCCTGTAGCTCCTCTAGAGTTACTCGGGGCCATGTGCGTTGGTGATCACTTACCATCAGGTGACCCGTACGCTCGTTTGCCGTCTTTTCCATACAAAAAAAATCATACGGCCAAAAATTCTGAGATTAGCGTGTACAAATGCACAGACAAACAGAAAAAAAATAAAAAAAAATCACTTTTTTGGGCCTATTACATTAATGAACATCCCCTATAAGATTTTTTGTATATATCTTCCATGTTCAGACATTCATGGGTTTCAGATTTATTATAACGTATATATACATATTTGGTGGTACTCATAAAGATAAAACTAACAGCTCGTATTATTAAAGAACGTGACTTAAACGACTGTACGGTTAAGCTTCACGAGCAATAAACAGCGAATATTATAACTTAAAAAAAGATAAAAAATTAAAAAGATCTTTTGATATTCCACTGGAACATTTTTCACATAGACTATAAAATAAAACAAAATAGACGGAGTGCAACCGTCTCTGCATTTGACGTGGCTTAGAGCTTTACATGAACTTTATTCTAAAAAGCTTTTGATAAATCGTACATATATCGTGTTATCGTAGAGATTTGCATAATATCACCTACCGTTACTTTTTAATATATATAAATAACTATAGTGTCAAGATATTCAGATCTTTTCTCCACTTTCCGTCGAATTAGTTCTCAATGCTTAGGCACTGTTTTAAAATTGTTAATGTTATTAGATCAAGAAAAAAACAGAGATAGTAGAGTAGTAGTAGAGTATATAATATAATATCATACAAGCGGATGAAACCGCGAGGCGGGTCCCGGTTAACTACAAATGTTGTGGCTTCTATATTATTTTTTATATAAATTATTCGTGATCAAAACTGTTTTGAATATAAAATTAAAAAATATCTATTCAATCATGTTGTACTGGGTTTAAACCGAAATATGATCTTATAATTCAGATTAGAAGATTTTTACTACCTATTTTTCAAAGATATATTAAGAACTTTTGAATTTTATTAGATGTATTAAAAGCTTTTGAATTTTATCTATTCTTCATTCCCATCGTTACGGTACACGACGTTCGCATTTTGTAAAATATAGATAAATGATAGCAATTCATAATAGTTTTCTTGAATATTTAGAAATATATATATATATTGAAATGCGACATTATTTTTATTCCAGCTCTGTTTGATATCCGCCACTCAGCATGTAATATATTGAAAATCGAGGAATATCTCGAAAAGTGGGAAACGAATTGACTTAACACTAACTTTGTTCTAACTATACTCGAGAAATAATAAAAAAATATTAAACATTTAAAATTATACCAACACATTCAATACAATCACAGAGTAACGAAAAACAGAAATCAACCTCAAAGAGATGCACTTCGATATAATCCGCAAGTTGCTTTATCAAGGTAAAGAGCCTAATTTGAATTTACAAACTCGTTAGACGCCGTCAACGACATATTTCTATGGGACTTAACGTCTAGACACAGTTACTTCCTATTTTAGTTGCCGACGCTTCATGTATATCTACAAAGTAGTCAATTTGACATGCTTGTATAATATTTTTATACTTTCTTCTTTTGATAAAAACAAAAAACCTGTCGCCAAATTAGTCATTTAGAAAACGTATAGAAAGTTGGACGTAGCTGAATTTGAACCGCCTTTTGGAAATTTGGCTAAAAATATTTTCGTTAAAATGGTTGCAACCAATACAGACTTTGTAGTTCATAAATTTATTTTGTAAAACAAAATTATATACACATAATATGATGTCCATAAAAAGCGGCACATAAAGAAAGTTAACATTGTTTTCTTTGTACTGAGATCTTAGATAATATTATTCTCTTTGTACTGAGACAATGTACTGACTTAATAAAAAAAACTTAACATAAAAAACAACCATTATTACATAGTCTTAGTTAAAAAAATATTGAAATGGAAGGCCATACTTTCTATCATTGTGGTTTCCGTTACCTATACGCAATGAAATCTTTTTGGGCCTAAAAACATACATTTCGGCGTTGAGTTCCGCTACTCAATACATGACGTCTCGAATTTCGGCAAAAAGCAGAAAATGAAAGTCTTAACTCTCATCAACTATTCATGTGGATAGTTGACCAAATTATTTAAATATATATCATCAGTAAAATATCATCAGTAACATCAGTATCATCAGTAAAACTAAAAAAAGGTACATTAAAACCAATACCATTTCTTGAAATATCTCAATTTAGTACAAATCAGGTGTGGAAAGTGTCCTTTCGTGAAAACGCTACAATAGTCCGACGAAATCTTTTGTGGCATAAGCATGATTCATCTTATCCTCGATGAGATTTGAAAAAAGGTGAAAGTGATTTAGGGTATTTCAGATTAACCCTTACTAAACCATTTTATTGTAACTCGGCAAATATATAAGAAGTTGAATTTGTTACTTTGTTCCGTTCCGCGGGAGATTTTTAGATCAAATTCTAAAGCGTATAGATGTCTTTGATTGTGAAAAAAAGCGCGGAAGAAAAAAAAGTACATATTTGAACAATAACAAATAAAATATTGTTAGTGATAATTCAAGTTTATCACGGGTGCTTCTTAGCCTAATACTTACATCTTATTTCATTTATTAAAATTGGACTTTTGGTAATAATATTATAAGGACGTTGTCAGCAATGACAACACGCATGGGCAGACTCGACCGGCGATTATTACCACCCCCGGTATTTAAAATCGGCGTTAAGTAGTGGCTTCGGCCACAGCGATTCGCATTAGGTAATGCAGGGCCCCGGTGCCCATACACTTTAAAAGACAACGCTCCTGTAGCTCCTCTGGAGTTACACGGGGCCGTGGGCGACGGCGATCACTTACCTTCAGGTGACCCGTACGCTCGTTTGCCGTGTCTTATCCATAAAAAAAAGGTTTTTTTTTTTCTCGTGCTTTCGAGCGTTATTTGAGCGTTGTTTATAAAGACTAACCAGTTTGCTTTATCAAATATGATATTATATCGCATGAGACGGGGGCAAGCCGTATCACTTACAATAAAATATTTATTTATTTAAACTCTTTATTGCACACAATGTAAAATATACAGACACAAAAGGCGGGCTTAATGTTATAAAGCATTTTCAACCAGCCAACTTTGTCGTGTGGGAAATAAATGTGTAGGCGTACAAAAAAGGGTAATTTTAAATATAATTGATATTAATATAAACACGTATATATACATACACATAACTACACATATACACTCAAACACACATTATAAACGTACATACATTATAGTATCGTACATTTTAAATTATAAACTAGAAATTAGTAAAAGGTTACTGTTAAATGTCAGGTTTTGTGATTGTTATATGAAGTATGTTCGTAGAGTTTTAAGTATTTTTCGTTTGGTGATTAAATAAAATTGTATATAGATTGTGTCTTCTTAATTTGATAGAACGAACAAGGATTATTATTTTTGAAGCTTTTTAGAAATATGGTATGGTTATATGGTATGGTAGTTTTCCAAGCCAAATCTACTGCTTACGTAGCGAATGCCGTGCATCATTACATTTTCTAAATTCTTGCTTTTAAAATGACAAGTGTAATATAATGATCACATATAAATTAAATATATAACAACAAATATATATGCTGTGTGATCCCGGCTTAGAATAGGATCACCCTGGTACTGATGGTGTCGTAAGAGGCGACTAAAGTGCGTGTGGTAGAGTCACGTTGTCAGCAATGGCAACACGCATGGGCAGACTCGACCGGATTGTTACCACCCCCGGAATTTAACACCGGCGTTAAGTAGTGGCTTAGGCCACTGCGTTTCGCCTGTTCACTTACCATCAGGTGACCCGTACCCTCGTTTGCCGTCTCTTCCATAAAAAAATATATAACAACATATCACAATCTTGCTACCAAATAGAGGACGATAGATATCCTTTTATACTTTTTCACCTTATTTGAAAGTTTGACACGCCAAAGTTTGATTTTTTAATTTGTTGGTTCCTTAAATGGTTTTTTTTTCATATATTATCTACTTAATGGATTTTTTTAACCTTTACTGTATCCTTCTCATGGCAGGATGGGCAAGGAGTAACCCTTTTGATTCTGGAATATTGCGTGTCGACTACTGTAACTTAATGCCGCGCTTTGCCACAGCAGAATGTTCAATTTCCATTTTCATTACGTCTAAAGCCTATCGAATGCTTGGATTTGTTCTTTGATCTTCGAGGGAGTCTAAGGATTGCCATACGCATACTCTACTTTTTAATGCTTACGTAAGATCCCTCTTAGAATATGGTTCTACGGTATGGAGCCCGTTTTATAAAAAATATATAAATAAAATTGAAAAAAATCAATCGACATTTTTAAAACATCTGAGATTTAGATGTGCCTATTCCGACAACTTAAACTGTAAGGTTCTTGCTAGTGTTGCCCCATTAAGTATACGCAAAGGCTTAAGGGATCCATTATTCCTTTACAAAATTGTCAAGATGTTTAGATATATTCAACATGAAAATTAGTAATTATAAGAAAATATTATGTAAATTGTCCTAGGCTTTAATACTTTAATATTTTAACTGTTTCATAGTTTAGCTTTATGTTCTGTTCTTTTTATATTTTCAATTATCTGTATTAATTTTAACTGGAAACTTTATTGATTTATGTTAAATTTTTGTAATTTTATTGTATATGTTCTATCTTAATTGTATGTTTCCCAAACATAAATAAAATAAAAATAAAAATAAAAATAACGTGCCAACAACTGTCAATTAAATTCCCTTACAAAGAAAAAAAAAACATGCTCAAATTATTTTTATTTTGCCGTGGCAGTTAGTTCTATCACTCAACAGTTCTGTCTTGAATTTGGTCGGGAATCGGAAGAAATCTAATTTTGAAGTTGTGATTCCGTGGTCTCAATTGAAGTTACGGTTAATTAACCTAAGTTTTCGTCAAAAAAGATATGCCCGTTTCAAATACTTTAAAGCTTTTAACATTTTAAAAAATACAAGAAAAAAATGAATTTTATAGGTACTTTCATATTGTTATCAAAGTAATAATAAATGCAATTATTTTGTGCTACTACAATGCAATCTCAGTAATTTTCTTGAAAGAAATTCCAAGTCGACGCATTCTAAGTATTAAATAAATGACTGACCTTAGTTCCACATTTAAACGACGGTTGTGGGTGTAGAATTTTCACTAGCAATCGTTTTAATAAATTCAATTATATTTTATTGAAGCGCTGAGTCAGTCACAAGCGTGTTACTGTAACCGCGATGTTAGGGTTGAAACACGGCGTTGAGTTACGGCAATCAACATACAATGCCTCGAGAATTCGAAGGAAAGTGGGGATCGAACGGAAGTGTCTTCATGGAAACGAAGTGTCTTAGCCCTAGTGTGGACTCTTCCCAAAATCTCTTTTTTCATACATGCACTAGATGAAATTTGATGAGGCAGTGAAGTAATTTCACAAACTGTGTATTATAATGGGAGACTTTAATGCTAAAAAAGGACATCGCAAGCAAGGAGAACATCTTATAGTGAAACCGAATGGAGGGATTAGGTTATGCCATATAAAAATAAGCTTGTAATCTTAAATACTTATTTTAAAAAAGAAAATGAAAGAATTTTGATTGATTTATTGATTAACAAACCACACATCTTCCAAAATGTCGTAATTGTCGTAACATTAATTTAATTAAAGCTACAATAACGCTGAAACACCTGAAGAAGTTAATATAAAAATCAAAAGGTAACTTTGAAAAACGAATAAGAAATAGCAAAATACAAAAGTTTCATATCTAGACTAACAAAAAATCCAAATATACAAACATATTAAAACAGCTTAATAAAAGTTATTAAAAAAAGCCTACGTGCCGCTCGAAGTATTACCAAAATAACTGGTAACAAATCAAAAATTATATCAGAACGAACATTGACTTTATTGATATTTAAGAAGACAAGAGCTCCAAAAAACTAAGAACCCGAGCAATGAAAGCAATGAAACACGAACTTGCAGCTCTCTACAAAGTAGCAAGTAGGTACATATATAAAGAAAGATTATTGTAATCACAGACACATCACTATCAACAAATAATAATACCTAACAGTACCTAAGTACGAAAAAAGCTTACGAACTGCTAAAAACTAACATATCTGGATTAATGGTTTGTGTAGTAGTGGTAGTAGATAATACGACCGTACAGATATTATTTCAATTGCAACTGATTTTTATAAAACCCCCTACCGAGCGCGGACATGGATGATGATACTTTCTATAATAACAACAACCGCATATTGACGAACACAAATAATATACCACCAATAGAAGTAAACAAAGTCAAAAGTACATTAAAAAGTTTAAAAAAAAAAAAAGCCCAGATTAGATCATATTACAAACGAAGCACTAAAAATAGGCTTTGAAACGCTGGCCTTAATACTAACAAATCTATTCAACAGTATTAGGAATTTTAGGAAACTGGTTCAACACCTACTCAGTTGTCAGTCACAGACAAAATTTTACTATACAAAAAAGGCGATCAAATCGACATCGGTGATTACAGAACGATAAGCAAGCATGTATAAGTTGTTTTCCACAATTATAAATCAGAGAATTGTCAATACACTAAATACATATCAGTTGGTAAATCAAGAAGGCTTCAGAAAAGATGTTCAACACCCTCTAGGACTGCTCATACAGAAGTATCAAGAAATGAAAAATCCTATCAAAAGGCTTTCGATACAGTGTTACATGACAGCTATGTTATTCACTGGCAACACAGATGGTGGAAGATAAATATGTATATTAAAAATCATAAAAAGTTGCGGACGACCTAGTAGTGATATCCGAGTCAGATTCAGAATAACGAGGTATGATACAATAGCTTAAAGAAATAAATAAAAAATTGGTTTGGAAATGAACATGATGAAAACTATGTTAACGACAAACAGCATAAAAAAGATATAACTTTAGAAGGTATATCCCTTAAATATATAGATCAGTATAAATACAATGACAGTAGAAGTCTAAACAAAAATACTGAACACCTCAAATTTCACATGCTTAATATATTCGTGCCAGACCTGGAAATTTACAACAAAAACAAAATAATTAACTTTCCAAAGAGGGATTGAGCGCAATACGCTTAATATTAAAAAAATGCAAAAGATGTGACACACGAATATTAGAAATATGACAAAATAAACAGACGGGCTAGTTCAAGGGCTGAAACTAAAGTGGTAAAAGGCCGGTAAAGGTCGACGAAAAAGGTGACTGCTTGGCCGGGACTGCACTGATATAAGTTACATCAATTTAAAATATTTTCGGTCAAATTGTTACAAAAATATAGTCAGTTAGCAAATAAAATGGTGCAATTCTATCGGGCGAAGCCGCGGGCGGGTCGCTAGTAAAAATATGTTGCGAAGTTAATCCCAGCTCTACTCTTAGTACATTAAACTTAAAATTTGGTATAGTTTTATCCATTTTAATATTATATTAACATCAAAATAATCTTCAAAACAAAGAAAAAGCCGCCGCTTGAAATCTTTGCATCCAAAGTATACATCTTTCAATATATTTAAAACACTTTGAGTATCCACATTTCTATTAAATGATCCAACTATAGTAATAATATTCGATCCAATAATTGTAAATATTATAACAGCTATATGAACTGTGGGCGGGTTTTGGTACTGAATTCAACATTTTATTTTTAACATTTAATTTATTACGTGTGATATCTTTATAGTGAAATGACAAAAAATCGGTTGAGCAGTTCCACAGACGGACAGGTAATATTGAAATTAATAATATATAAATAATAAATATAATATAATAAATTAAAATAATATTATATTTTTTTATAACAATATTATAAAGTAGTAACGCATTAATCCAATTGTATTAATGAAAGATTACAAGATTGTATATATTAATTAAGGCACCCCAGTTGGCATTACAAAACGAAGCACACGACACCCCCGAGGTACACGGGAAAGAGATTAATTAGATGAATCTCGTTTATTTACTTCTAATATCTGGATACGTTTATAGGGTTCAGAACGTCAGAAGGATTCGGAACCATTATAGGAATTTTTTTTTGACCGTTTGTCAGCCTGTATAAAATAATTTACCTCGAAATTTTGTGAAGTTATCAAGCTAAAATAAGTATTAAATAATCATACCTTTGGCCCTTTGAAGCACTGAAAAAACTTCTAACGTCAAAGATTTATGTATGGTTTTGATGCATTTTGTATGAAATTCGCCGACTAAGCAAAAGCTATAGCGCGCTATAGGGCATTCGTCTCAGCCGATAGTTACGAAATGGCCCGGTGTGAGAGCTCACAATGAAATAAAAAAAAATATTTCAGCTTCACGCTGTATCCTGCACATGGCAGGGTATGCACAGGGACGTTCGGAACATAGTGTTAAGACATTCTGTTCCGTGCCGCTGAATGTGAAGCATTGTGTGTTGAGTGGCAGAATACAACGCCGCGCGTTTATAGTCTTACGATTCTGTGATTGTGATACGATAGGCCTCTATGCCTATATAGGAAAAAAAATCGAAAATTAACAAGTTTTTGACAAATAACCTTATTTGAAAAGTTTTTGAAAAATAACCTTATTTTCAGCGTAAGCACTAATTTTGTACGTACAAATATAAGTTTATTATATTACAAAATTTATATATAGTTTATTTATTATATAACAAAATTAGCGCATACACTAATCTGAGCGAAATCCTCGATGAGCCAGCTCATCATTTCAAAAGAAAATGAAACCTTTATAAGATCAATTTGTGTCCTTTTCTTAGCAACTCATGTAACTATTAAGCTAAATTAATATTTAATATCCAAATGTAGAAATAACAGTCCATTAGGGCACAGAAATATATAAAATTAAACTTCGATGTTGCCGCAATCACAAGATGCGAGCGTACGATACTTCGTGTTAGAGTATGCTTCGTTTTAGAGTATGCTATACCTATATGAATTTACATTTTTGTATATTGATTTTAATTACGTAACGAATTTCTTACAAGATGTAGCAAAACTATACTTTTAATATATGCTTCGTTTTAGAGTATGCTATACCTATATGAATTTACATTTTTGTATATTGATTTTAATTACGTGACGAATTTCTTACAAGATGTAGCAAAACTATACTTTTAATGACGTCAACATTTAATCTTGATTTTTTTCGGTCCTGTAAGACAACTTGAACATTTGATGTTAATTTAAATCTGATGCCTCTAGATCTCAAGGTCAACAAAGTGATGCTTTAAACTTTGTTGACCCTGAAATCCTTATGGAGTTCCATTTTGTCCTTTTCTAGGATCCGGAAATGTAACAATAATTACAAATTAATATTTATGTTTATATTTAAATGAATGAGCTACTTAGGATGAATTGTGGTATTTTTTAGCAAGAAAATACAAAACAACTCATTATTACATCATCTAATTTAAGAAATGACTTAAAAAGGAATAATCATAAAAAAATTCTCAAACACGACCAAAACTCATTTACACGAATTACAATTTAGTTAAAACTTGAATAATCTTACTGTGATTACATATCCATATTGCCGTCTCTAACAAGATTGTGGGCCTAATTCTCATATTTCATCCTTGGGTAGGTTACATTTGGGTCATTTATATTATAATTGACAACTTTATGTAATGGAATATGCCACAGTTGAGTTTTAAATGAAATTATTAGAATGTTTATGCGTTCTAATCTAAGAAAGAGTTAAAATTAAATTACTATAGATATTTCCTTAATCACCTTGTCGATTGGACAAATTGAATTATTGTTATAACAAACCTTTTTCTTTGGTAATATTTGAGCAAAATTTATATATGCTGTGCAAATATAAAAGCATCATAAGTGTATTAATTCCTATACCAATATATTATAATTATGTTTTTTTTAAATTCATAGTATAGTTTAGAATAAAAATTAACCTACACATATAATTTTCTATGTTATTTTACAATTTCTTTTTATTTTCATATACTGATTCAGCATCATATTTTATAATTAATTTATACTTTAAATATCATTCTGTTGTATAATCTATATTATTGTAAAATTTCATCAATATTCGTTCAGTTGTTTTGACGTGAACGAACAAACATCCTACACATTTGTAATTGTTGTAGAAGGATAAAGTACAATACGATTTGTTGTAAGTGTGTGTACATAGACGTTAAAAACCTGAGCTTTTCCTCTTTCACCCCTTTTATCTACTCAGAAGGAAAAAACACAACTTTACACTATTATACTTATGCTTGTAAACTGTTATTCCTTTTAAGGTTCTGTACCTTGCAAGATAAAAGTGAAACCTTCGTAACATATATTTTACTAATTTTTAAATCTAATCCGATCGGTCTAATCGGTTTCCAAAAGACGCTGGTTCAAGCAACCCGTTAAATAATTTTTTAAAACGTTTTCTTCAGCAAAAAAAAAAAATGTAGCGGGTTCGTAAGATTACTTTATCTCTGTACGTCTGAATATTTATTATCTGACTATGTCTCCATTTGTTAAGACTATTTTAATTACTTCCGGTATCAAGCTGAAATTATTATTGATGTGTACAATCTCGTGCTGCACAAAGAAAAATAAGATTCTAAGCCAACGAAATCAATGTTACGAACGTTGATGCTACGTATTCTCTGATGATTTAAATGAGAATGCCCCCACCAACAAAACCTAGGATACTTCTCATTGTTACTAGATTTGTAGTAAGCTACCAATTTAGTAACAATGAGAATATAAATTCCATAGCTTTTTTTAGTAAAAAAAATAATATTTGAAAATTGGTAATTTAAAATCATATGATTTAACGTCTTATTAATATTAAAGATATTGGATTTACGCTCAATTTCGTATGTTATAGGCAAAAGGAACCTGGGTACGTAGTGTTAGAGTCACTCGGTTCCCACTAGGATACTTCCATTTCCCACTTTCCACTGAATTCTTACATTGAAAATCATCACTCAACTGCGCTATTATTTTTATTTATATAACTTATTGTGTAATCATAATCAAGTCTTCAATTTTCTTTTATTTAACACAAAATGAGCACGTACTCTCTTTTCTAAAAGTAATAAAAATGAGATAAGTCCCGTCCCATAAGTAACTTTTTTTTACCTACAATCATGAATTTTATATGGAACACTCTATGGGCGACTCGCACTTGACCGGTTTGTAGTATCTAAATTATCTTTATGTGATATATCTCATCTATATATATCTCAACTAAAATAACTGCTCTTATTTAACCATAAAAGTAAGTAAAGTTAGATCTTCGTCGCCAATTCCATACAACGTAACAATGGCATAGGAGGTTTTGATCTACTGTCACTTTCAAACTTCTACTGGCACATTTACTGGCAAATCAACCCATATGATACAATCTAACTAAATTTAAATTGCATATATAACAAATTTAAATTGCTGAACTGAACGCAAAGTTCAGCATCCTTCTAAATCATCTACTTTTCAGAATAACATTTTAAGAAAGTAGTAAAGTAGAAAAATATGTCTATTTTGCGTATAACATATCTACGAATATATATAAACTATAAACAAAAAAATATCGCACGTATCGGTACGCTCTACCAATAATGTACCCTTTTTCCGCCAGTTCCATTTATCTAGTGATATATCGCTTGGGAAGATATCCGTTCACAGACATGTGAACATTCAGAACCTTTTAGGGTTACAGGAATCACATTTTTACGGTAAATTACCAATATAGGTATTGTAAAGTTTTTTTTTAATATTATTTATTTTACTATTAAAGTTTGTCTTTTCAAAGTTTTAGTAAATGCAGATATATTTATTGTTACAATTCTATTTTTAAGTTTAACGACTGAAGTATAATATTGGCCTTATTTGGTGCCGTGTTTCTTGCAAGGCCATTTGGAAGCTCTTTATGAAAATTAAGTTTAATAAATAGTGATTAAAGTTAGGTAAAAAAATAGTCATATGGTGCACAATAAAACAAAGTATTATTTAAAAATCTGTTTCCTTCACTTATCCAGAAAAAAAACGAATAATAAGTGTTTTCGTGTTAGTGTGGCCATCCATGGTCCACCTACTTTACTATAATTGTTTAAATTTATAAAACATCTAAATGAAAAAATCATTAAAGGAACTGTATCTTTCTCTGCGTGGAAAAACGTCATTGAATTCTATCAGAATACAAACAGGATATTGTTTAAAACAAAGATAAAAACATGATTAACATTGCCCATATCTATACCGCAAAAATGAGAGCAATTGTTTAATTTATACTAATATTATTAACTAAAAATTAACTGACTTTAGGTAAAAAAAAATTGAAAAAAATTGAAGTTTTTGATAGAACTGTTGAAGGTTATATTCACTCACTCACACGGCTTCACGTTGTATCCCGCACATAGGGTAAGTGAACTTGAGAACCTAGTTCCTTATTGTCCACCGAATTAGAAGTTTGCGTGCTGAGTAGCGGAACTTAACGCCGCGCTTTGCCCTGTCATCAAAACGGAGAAATGAGAATATCAAATATCTCATTAGAAAATATTAAATATTTTAATTCTTCGAGTGGACTGGAAATATTAACTAATTGGCCTGTCGTGGCACGTATAGCAATATTTACAATATTTTTGATTTTTAAAGCTTAGAATTGTTTGGTTAAGCTCTCTAACCCTAGGAACTACTAGATTGAATTTTTCATCACAACTCGATAGACATTTTCGATAATTCTACTTCACACAAGGCCTGGTAATACTCTATCGTCCCCCATTTTTCGCCAAATTTTTGGGCATTGTTTGTCAACAACGCCACTTTTTGCCTTTTTACAGAGCGGGAAATAGAAATTACTAAATATTTCATTTTCTCTAGTAGCAATCCACTACCTGCTGCGTTTTAAGCCGCACGGCTGTGCCCCTACGCCAATGACAGGAATCAATTAATTTAATAATATGAGTTTATATATCGTAGGCTATAAACAGTTTGGGCATAAACATTGTTAGAGGGCGGCCTTCATGATAATCTACAATATCATGATACTCAAAACTCGTTAACGTATTCAAATATTGATTTTCCTACACTTGATTTCACACATTTAATATTGTTTTATTTAGTACAACAACACCTTTATTATATAAAAGAGAAGAATAGTAGGAGAAAATTCTGTCGTAGCACAGGGACACAAGTGTGTGACTGTGCGGCAAGTTGTGGGTTCGAACCATACTCGAAGATATTAAAAACTTTCAAATGAAATATATATTTTTTTTCCGCTCTGTTAACTTGGCAAATCTCGGCGTTGAGTTACGCAAACCGTTAAATTCAGCGGAAAGAGGAAAAGAGGAACACTTGATTCAGAAGTTCCCTAACTACCCTGCCAACTGGGGGATACAGCGTCAAACTGTATTATATTATAGTATAAATATATGTATTTTTTAAAAAACGTGAAAGAAGGAGATTTTATTAAAAAAAATGTATAATTATCTGAACATCTGTTAATAAAATTGTATTGTCAGGATCTAAAGTTACAATATTTGATTATTAAAGGAAGGGAAGGCAGGAAATTTACTATTAAGACATATAATTCATACTTTCTATTTTTATTAAGCGAAGGTGGCAGTCGCTTTTGAGATTGATTTTTTATATAATATTTGTTTTTGTAAATATAATTAGTTAAGTATACAGAAAGTGACCAGCCCAGGGAGAGATTGACAAGCGAAGCGAACAAAAGATAGGAGGTTCTCTCCTTTTCAAAAGAAATATTATATTATAAGATAAGATAATTCTCTCATATTGTTCGCTTTTATATGTATATAAACAGGAAAAAAAGTGATATTTTTACCATTGATAGCCCGACACTGAGCGATACCACAAAACTTTGTTCTTATAATAAATTCCTATACGTTTCAATAATGGCGAAAGAAACCCTTCCCAGCAAATTAAAGTGAAGCAATCTCTTAGTAGCGTAGAAACAGGAAACAAAATTTTTACACATTTTTTTTTACGTTTATGTTATATAGTACAGGTAGAATGAATGGTATCCGGTCACTGTATGAATAGAGACAATGTTTATTACGTAGTGAAACTCAACGCCGTATCCAAGTAGAAATTGGATAAATTTTCAATTAACCTTAAATGATATTTCTAAAAACGTAGAGTGACAAAATATTTATAAAATTCTTAATTTGCGAAGTAATCATTAAATATAGATAAATGTTACATTATATAAATAAGTTTAATATAAATAAGAAATAAAAAATAAATATTTCTGTTGAATGTAATTTCCAATACACAATCCTTATAATTGTTTAATAAAATTTGGATTTTTTTTTATTTAACAGCGTCTTTTAACGCGACGGATGCCGTATCCATTTCCAATTATTAATAAATATTTCAATAAACTTTCTTTTTAAACAAGTCAGTAGTGTGCGCAATTCAGGAACGAATTGTGTTATTGGAAATCGAGAGTGTCTAAACAAGGGTCGCAATTTCTCTTTAGGGGTTCTCATTTCTCCATTTACCTTACCCTTCTATGTGCCGGATACAGCGTGAAACAAAAAAATAGGGAACTGATCGTCCTGACATCAGGTTTCTTCTTTCCACCACTCTATATATGAGATATGCGGTTCTACCATATTTACCTGGTGACAGTGCAAATTAGTTCATACAAAACAAGCAAGGGTCAATGGTAATAATAAAAATATGAACGAAGATGTAAAATAAAAACAAACTTACCACCGGCCCTTAGTGATATAAAATGTGACAAGCAACACCAGCTTTAGAAATAAATTATAAATTATTACAGATCCTATTAAAAGTTAGATTCAAATATAATATATTAAAACTAAATCCTAATATATCCGAGCAGATAGTGGCTATGTATGTAGGTGGCACATAAAGGGAAATCGATAAATCTTTGCCTTCTTAGCTCCTTTCATCCCATTACGCAATTTAGACCGTTCCACACATGATACATTTGAAGTCTATATGCTGACCTTATTTTGTAGGCAAACAAAGTTTGGGATGGTGTCTAACAACGTGTAACGCTATAACAAACGATATTACTTAATTACTTTCGAAATAAATGAAATTAAAAATTATATGAGTAATCATTTAGTATTTTGTAGATAGTTTAAAAAAAATCACATTGATTTTCTTGCAACGGTTATTCTCAGGTCTGAGGTAGTAACTTTAGTGAACCTATAATAAACTTTATGACGTTCATAAAAATAATCTTTCGTGGCGTAAAGGCATGGTAAATGCAAAAGGTTAGGGGTTGAATTCCGAATCGAGGAAGTAGAATATTTAATAGTTTCATTTCTTTACTCCGAGAACGATTGAAAACGCGGTTACGCCATTCAATAGCCAATGCCTTCAGAATTTGGTGAAAAGTGGGAACGGTAGTGTCTTATTGGTAACGGCTATCACTTGATATTTGTTTACTAGTTATATATAAAATATTTATAAAAACTATTAAAGCCGTCGTGCCGCTGAGTTACTGCGTCTGTATGTTGCTAATTCGAAACCCATTCTAAGTATTTTTTTAAGTAGGTTGAAAAAGAGTTGAGTTCAATATGAATCGCCCAAAAAAATATTCTGTGTCATATAATCCTGTGTGGAAACAAGTGTGATGATTTTTATTTCAATAAAATATTGCATTAAGCTAAATCAAATGTGTAATTTTAGGGTTCTGTACTTCAAAAGGTTAAAAAGGTACCCTTACGTACCTATACGATGATTTTGTTGTCCGTCTGTTTGTTTGTCAAGATCCTTTAACTAGAGATCACTTAAAGGTAAAAGCTGAAGTCGGAATCCAATATTTATGTCCGTACAATCTCTTAGAGCATAAAAAAAGAAAAGTCTTAAGTCCACGCAATCAAAAGATATGAGCATATTTGCATTTTTTTTGTTGTTTTGTATAAAATTCGCCGCATAATCAAAGCCTATAAGGCACTTTCCATATTCCTATAGTTATAAAATTTGACGAAGTAGAAGTTATAATACAAATTAAGAAAAACATTCTAAAAGTGAAAATGTACAGATATTTCATAGAAATTAAATATTTAAAACTTATATTTGTAATTTATTCCATACAAAATGAGTGTTTTTACATAAGTTTATCAACTGAATTCGCCGTTTAACCTGTTATTTAGCTTTTAACCGATAGAAGACTTTTAGTAGATAAACAATCCATAAATTGGTTCGGAACACTTGGTGGGCAAGTCACGCTCACACTTGATCGCTTTTTTATCTTTTCATTCTCATAGCATCATAGCTTTTCATTTTTTACTAATCTCGGTACATAAATCAAATTCATATTTCCAAGATCCTTCTTATATTAGTGATGTGGGTCAGGGATGATGACCTTGTTTTTGCAGTGATAATGTAAAACGGTGACCGTTGTAATGGTTTTCTAAATTATTGTACAGATTCCATATAAGAAACAACATTGAGATTTTATAGCGTCATTATATATAAAATGGGCGAATGAATTAGTTTTTTATTCCCTCGCTCTTATTGCGTATATTCCGTATCCTCCTGGAAAATGTGGACGATTGAAAACCTCTTCCGATTATTATATGCAATATACAGGGTACTAATAATATTTAAAGAGACTAAATTTCATACACTTATATCATAAACCTGAGACCTATCTTAACTCAAAGGCACCAGTGTGACTGTAAAAAAACTAATTTGATCGCCACTCGAAGAAACGAAATATTAATATTACTATTTTTAAGTTTAATTATCTGATGTTTTCATTTCAACGCAATTTATTTCGGTAAGAAGGTAAAGCGCGGCGTTTAGTTCTGCCAACACACAATATCTCGAACTCGGCGAAAAGTGGGTAACGGAACGGAATATTTTAATACTAGGTTTCTAAATTTCCTCTGTCTAGTCTGCCATGTGGGCGATATATCGTGAAGCTGAAAAAAAATATGTTTTGAAAATAGTATTGGGATTAATTGAGCTGGTTCTGGAAGAGTCCTTAATACTAGAATTTGACGAAAATAAACGATGCTCATCTAAATCCAAATCGAATTAAACGACATCATCTCTCGATATGACATCGGAACGATAAATGTGATATTCATATAACCTTAGAGCCTCCTTCGATAAGTAGACTGTCAAATATTTTTTTTTCAACTAATAGTTCTGTTCTGTTCTTTTAGTTCATTTTTATAATATATATTTTTAGCATAAATATAAATTACTTATGAATAATCCAATAAGATAGCATTTTTTTACAATTCTATGGAATTTAAAAAAATAACAATCTATACGGGACATTTCGAGCGACCGCTTTTTATATATAAATCTACTTGAATCTTTAACCGTCGATGTGGATTTATATAATACATATATAAAAAGCAGTGGGCTACAAGATTTACGATGTCAATAGCAAAGTGATTGATAGACAAGGCCAAAAAGAACGCTTAAGATGCCATATATCATTGTGCAAGATGTTCGTATACAACATCAATATTTATCTACCTACATCATTAAATTAGTGGACACCGCTGTCGCACAGATGTGATCGTCCGAACACGCTGATTGTGAATGTGAAAGCTATTTTAGGTAATTTTGTGTCCATAATAACATTATGAGCAATTCTTGTATGAATAAAATCTCTATCTTGGGCACGTTCAGTCCAGTCCAGTGCTTTTCATAATATTTAGTTTTTAGTGTGTTTCACGGACGATAAATCAGTCTAGCGGTTCTAGGTCAAATTCGGTAGAAAGTGGGGAACGGAAGTGGAACGGAGTGTCTTAACACTGGGTTCCCGGGTTCCCTCTGCCCACCCTGCCTCGTGCGGGATACAGCGTGAAGCTGAAAAAAAATAGAAATGTTGTTTTATTCAGGTTTTCAGACACCAAAAAACTGTTGCAATATCGTTAGAATTAAAAAACAAATTTCGTCACTTTTTCTAATATCTTAGATGGGAATTCGGGCGGTGCCTCTATACCAGAAGATCTCAAGTCAAGTCCAGACGCCTCTAGTGCAACTATTTTTCCCTTTCTCTTCAAGTTTCATGTTTTGTAAGAATAATTATTATAAGAATCAGTTTATCAATACATCTTATCAGTGTGTAAGTGGAAAAAATCGGTCACGCAGGTACCTAATCCTTCTGTAGAAAGGCCTTTATCATAGGCTAAGAATGCATAATAGAATCAAATTCTTTTCATCCATGTTGTATGCGGAACTCCACGTCGAATTTATAATTTAATCAGACCAACTACATCTACGTCTATTTTATTACAAATATATTTATTTTCTCCAACCGTTTTGGAACAATTCGTTCGCTCCCATCCAAACTGCGCTACAGTATTTAAATATTTATAAGTAAAGTCGAATATTTATGATGGAGAATCGCTGCTGCTATAACAAAGTATCACAGAAAGGATTTAATTCGAAACTAGTAGACAACCCTCATTCCGTTTATTTGAACTATGAAAAGAAAAATAATAAGTTTTCAAAAATACTTATTTTTAAATGGTTATAGTATTTTGTTAATACATACATATCTTAACTAACTACATTTTTAAACTGCGTTAAAATAATTTAAATATTTTCTGAGACCAGCCTGCCCAAACACCAAGATTTTTATTATTTTTTAAAGTGTTATTCCACACTTAGGACAGTACTAAATTTAAATTTAAAACTTTGAACGTAGCAGGATTTGAACCCGCTCCTATATCTATTAAGATGTTAATAGTTTTATTTTATTAATAAATGCCTCTAAATTTCAATCGATAGTTTTTACGAATTTACGTAAGGAGTTTGTTTTATGTAAATTACCTAAATAGTTATGAAAAGCTTTAACTGGTTCCTGTAAAATAAACAACCTGCGTCTCCAGCTTATTTATTTGGCTGGACACTTACTGTGGATTATATAAACGTAAACATTAAATACATAACCCTTCCTTTTCAGTCGGGTAAAACGGAAATCAGATTACCATTTGGGTAATAATTTCTATTAAAAATTATATTTTACTGATTGAGCTTGCTACAATAACAGAGTTGCTACATATATTTGTGTTGCGTATTTTAAATGTATTAAAGTTATCATATGGCTATACTACCCTTATCTGTTTCGTTAACCAATCTTTATAGCTTTTTACGCTGTAATTATTAAAAATAAAACATATCTTTACAGAAATGATTTCTATATATCTTATGATACTTAAAAATGTTGCATTTCTTTACACGATACTCTTGATTTCACTGGGCTATATTAAAATTATGTTCAAGCAAAACGTTTTTATATAACAGAATGATGTCCTGTAAAGTATGTATATTATAAACTAAAATTAGACGACCATAAAATTTTAAGACAATTTTCACTAATCGAAAAGTGTTCTTCCACACTTACAAAAAAAAAATACTTATTTAAAAAAACGTATACAAATTTGAGCGGATTGAGATTTGAACCCGCGCCTCTTGGTATCCCTCCAAGAGACGCCCAGTCGTTATGGACGAATTCCAAACTGCGCCCAATTTTAATAAGTTTTCTAAATAAATACTTTAAGTGAAATTTCATCTTTTCTTAAAATACACGCAATATTTTCAAAAGTTCAAAAGTTATTTTGTTCATTACAAAATAACTTTTGAAAATTGAACCAAACTTGATAGAAGTTTAATTATGATTAACGCTTCTACGCAAATAACTTAATACGTTTATTATATTAAGACAACAAAATTTAAATCTTCTTCAAGAATGATTCAAAAAATACTATCGGATTAAGATAGTTGTTTACTTCTTCTTCAGTAATAAGGTTCGTACGCTCAAAAGAAAGCCTCGAGAATTCAGCGGGAAGTGGATCAAGTGGAACGGAAGTATCGTAACGAGGATTGAATATCTAAACAGTAGGTTACCAGGTTCCTACTATGCCTACCCTGCTTTGTAAGGGATACACCGCAAAGCTAAAAATATATTTTTTATTAACTTTATTTCTTACACTAAAGACTAAGTGTCCGTTCTTTTTGTTACAAAACATACATATATTTTCATATTTTTTCTTTTAATATTATTTACAACAAAATTTACATAAACTTTTGTTAACGAGTTTTGTTTGTATTTCTTATGTTGTTTTTTTTTTAATTTTCTTTAACTCTATTCTTTTTTTCTTCTTGATCTAAAGCCTGAATTGGCTTGTGTGACCAATGCACATTCCTAAACATATATAGAGATATTTTTACTATGTTTTAAAGTGTTATTCCACACTTAGGACAGAAAATACTAAACTTAAATTTAAAATTTCGTTCTCACCGAGCTCCGTCGAAAGAATTTCGACGGAGCTCGGTGAGAACGAATGGCTTAGTGGTCAGAGCGCTGGAACGGTATTCCAGAGGCGCGGGTTCAAATCCTGCTTCGTTCAAAATTTTAATACGCTTTTTAAAATTAAGTTTAGTATTTTCTGTCCTAAGTGTGGAATAACACTTTAAAACATAGTAAAAATATTAAAAAGTAAATAGTATTCTCTCTTGCCAAACGATAATTCTTATGAGTTGTCTTTGGGTAGCGGAAATTTGTAAAAATCTCCCTACAGAGATGCTAACAACAAAAATAAGTTGTAACAAGCGTATAAGAATTTCGACGGAGCTCGGTGAGAACGAATGGCTTAGTGGTCAGAGCGCTGGAACGGTATTCCAGAGGCGCGGGTTCAAATCCTGCGTCGTTCAAAATTTTTATACGCTTTTTAAATTTAAGTTTAGTATATATAGAGATATTTAAATATATACATACATACTAACGACTATTGTGACGCAGCGGTACAAGCGTGTGACTGTAACACAGGATGTGTGACAGGTTGTGGGTTCGATACCCACTTGAGGAAATGAAATATTTAATATTTTCAATTTTAATATTTAATGTTTTCATTTCTTCACTCTGGTACAAAGCAGAACGCGTTGAGCTCCGCCACTCAACACACAATGCCTCAGATTTGGCGAAAAATGGGAAACGGAAGTGTAACGGAGTTGTTAACACTAGATTCCCAAGTTCCCTCTGCCTACCCTGCTATGAGCGGGTTACAATGATAAGCTGAGTAATCACTTTAAGATATATATAAAATATAAAAAAAAATATGACAATAATATATAAAATTACAAAAACAAAGTGTAATTGTGAGGAGGCTTGAGAAAATTCGACGAAATATTTTTGTAATATAAATTATCCACTTATTTAGGTTCTTAAAAAATACAATTATTTTTCTAAGTTGCAAAAGTTGACTTAATCTTATTGTAAAAAAGTATATGTAAATAAATTAACACATATAATCATTCTGACTTGTGAAATATTTCTTTTTTTTCTCCACCCTGAATGTAATGTCTCCAATTGTAACAAAAAAGTTGAGAAGACACTCCGGTCTCGATACCAGCCTATCTCTGCCAAACTCGATATAAAAATTAAAAAAGTAGAATAATCCACATTTATTAGACAATCGCATAAAAAATTCGCATCACTATAGCGACATCGAATCAAACTTTGAAAAGCAAATATCAAGGGAAATAACGAATATATCTACTGATATATGACGGTGACTTTGTTCAAAATGTTTTTTGTTGAACAATTCACATATTGCGGTGTCGTTGAAAAACGTTCCTTTCGTCCCGATGCTGACGTACTCGTTCATATGACAAACGTGGGATGCGAATTGATTATATACTTTTTGTTAAGAGATTTAGGCCACGTACCATTGAATTGTTTTTCTTGTTATTAGTTTTGTATAAACACGTGTTGTTTTTTCTTTATGTTAGTGCAAACTGCGCAATTTTTTTTTATAATTTTGTCCTATGTTAAAGCTTACTGTAAACTCAGACCAGACTAATTATACGATTCTAAATTTGTTAATAATTCACAACGGGATTTAGAACGTATGGCTCAGTGGCCAGAAGTCAGAGAACCCAATAGGTGCCGGTTCCAATACCGCTAGGTACCATTTTTATACGATTTCTTAATAATTATTCAACTACACTGTGTACATAACCAACCAACTAATAGAAAATTAAAACAATTAAATCACTATTTTATACCCTTATATTTAGTATTTCTTTGTTAATTAATGATAAGAATGAACGTATACGTAAAAGTTTTTTTTTTTTTTCAAAAACACCTTTAACGTCGATTGTTTCAATTTCGTTATCGTAGGTTATGTGGATGTGGAAGCGGGGAATGTCTTAACACTAGATTTCCAAGTTTTATCTGTATACCCTGCCATGTGCATGAAGCTGAAAGAGAGACATATCCCAGCTCACACAATCCGTTAAACAAAATATTAAGCTATAATAATACCTTTTTTTTTCACGATTGTTACACATTTTAAATGAAACATTAATCTGTTTAATGTTGCGTTTCATTTAAAAATATTAAGCTTTTATGTACAACGTATGGAACCCTAAAATAAGTGAAGATCTATAAAAAATAGTAATAAATAATAAATAACGCCTTATATTAAAACTTGATTGTTAATTCGGAGTGCTATAAATAATAAGCAAACCTTACAAAACTTGTTTATTGATTATTCTTTTTTAGTATCAAACCATTTCATTTATTACTAAGAAAACTCGAAATATATGTATGTGTTACTATTTTTGCTAACAAAAGGAAGCCTTTAAACTACACTTATACAGTAATTGTTACTAGTGTAAGTGAAATTGTGACAGTTAGAGCTGAAAATGCCACAAAAAAGATACTTAGAAAGCTATTTTTAAAAACAGCTTTCTAGGTATCTTGGTAATTTATTAATATTATATTTAACTTGATATTGGAAAATTATTGTGACTCATATTGATATAAAGAAAGTATTATATTAGGCTGTATCGGTGAAGCGGACATACACACATGATGTGTACTAAAACATTATGTACAAAATTACGTTAATCTTTTACCCAGCTATATACGGGATATTGTGTGACATCGTGCTTGAAAAAACAAAAATAAGGTTAAAACGCCGTTTACATAAGTGGCATTCCTCGCTCTAGTTACAAGGCAAACTGCGGCGTTGAGTTCCACCAATTAACACCTATTTACTCAAGGTCAGTGAAAAGTGGAGAATGAAACGAATTGTTCTAACATAAGGTTCCTGAGTTCCCTCTAATTACCCTGCCATGTGTGGCATACACCGTGAAGCTGACAAAAAAAAAGATATTATAGATATATTATGTACATAAAAATAGAATACTTAATTTCTTTCTAGAACATGTGTAAAGAACTGCGTAGTTTGCCAATTCTGTGTAAAAAATACTACACTCACGTACAAACGATCTGTTATGCTGACCTACTACTGGATGTCCGAGTCAAATCCCGCATAGGCAGAGGAAGCATAATGGTTTGCGCCTCCACGCCACGACAGACCAATATAATTATGCTTAAATATATTTTATGTCTTAATTTATTATTACTTTGGAAGGGCTATTTTATTTTAGCTACATTATTTACCTATAGTGGAGTAGTCAGAGGGAAATAGAAAGTGACCTCATAACTATCGCGTTTACAGTCAGATATTACCACTGCACCAGAGAACAGCCTGAAAAAATAATAATGAAAGGACACTTGTAATATATATTTGTCGCCATGCGATTTATCAATATGGGCATAAGTAATATTGCTTGAAATAGTTCCGAAGACTAAGTCTGTCGTCTATTGGCTAGTGACTATATATCACTTAGACATAATCTCATTGGATGTACAATACGAACTAAGCAAGTAGACGTCGCGACCCATTTGTTTTAGTTACGATAGAATATTATAGTTATCGAATGTTTTAAGAAGGTTAAAAAAACTGAGGTCTATCGTGGCGCAGGGGCACAAGGGTATGACTGTAAACGCAACAATTTGTGGGTTCGATCTCCATTCGAAGAAGTGTAATATTTAGTATTTTTAAGCAAAATATTTAACATTTTATTTTTTTTTACGACAGAATGTAGCGTTGAGCTCCGCCTCATCCATTCAAAACGTAATATAATAAATTCGGTGGAAAGTGGGGAGGGGAACGGAGTGTTTTAACACTAGGTTTCCAAGTTCCTTCAGTCTACCCTGCCATGTGCGGGACACAGTGTGATATATGAGACACAATATTTCACTTGACATTGGCAAAATATTGTGCCTCATATTGATATTAAGAAAGTATTATATTAGGCTGTATCGGTGAAGCGGCACATCATGTACTAAAACATCATGTACAAAATTACGTTAATCTTTTACCCAGCTATAAGCGGGATACAGTGTGGTATGCGTGAAAAAACAAAAATAAGCTTAAAACGCCGTTTACATAAATTACATTTCAGACCAACTTAATTTAAAATAGTTTTAAAAATATATATTTAAAATATACGTTGAATAGATTGTATTTTAAATTTAGTTAATTATTATCAAAAGCATTGAGAAATAAAATTTAGCTTTCAAGACAATATAAAGCTCTAAGCTCGAAATCCTACATCAAATGATTGCTCACTCCGTCTCGACGACTATCTCAATGAATGGTGTAAGTAAGGAATAAACTTAAAGCCGCTTTAACGAAAATCCAAAGTCTTAACGAAATTTTGAACTTTAACTGGCGTATATGATCATAGTAGCAATAATAGTATATATGTACGTTGACATCTGATATGTATTGTAAAATTGTGTTTCAAAAAAGCAACTGCTGAATTTCTTGTTGGCTTGTTGAAACCTGAAGTAAAACATATTTTTATATGTCGTAGTACATTTTAATGTGCCTTATTAATATAATTCTGGAAATAAAAGGCTTTTTCATTTTTTATTTATTAATTAAAATTTGTCACTTCTAATAGATCATATCTACAACACTTGCCCATTTCAGAAAATATCTTTACATTTCTTTCAAAGTCTTACCTCCTAAATTTTTAAGTTAATAGTTTATTTACATTTTCCACAAAAATTGAAAACATTACGGATATTTATTGGAATACAACGCCGTGAATTATTTTACTATAGCAAGGAACTGTATTATGAATATATAATGTATTATCAATATATTCATTCCGACTAAAGCTTATAGGCAATCGTTACATTCAAAGACTGCCACGCTCTGCCTCGCGGTGATTTGAATTCATTGAATTGTTTCAAATATGCTTAACTATAACATCACTGCGTTTCTAATATAGTGATACTGAAGATACTGTGTTCTAGCAGTGATAACACTGGATTATAAAATGCCATACATGTGACTTTGCTCATTCTTATTCACTCATTCACTCACTCATCTTCACGCTGCATCCCGCACATGGCAGCTTAGGCAGAGAAAACTTGAGAACCTAGTGTTAAGACAGTCCGTTGAAAGTTGAAAGAAATGAAAACATTAAATATTTAAATTGAAAATATTAAATATTTCATTTCCTCGAGTGGGAGTCGAACTAACAACCTGTCGTTTACAGTCACACGCTTAAGCCGCTACGCCACGACAGGCCTAATTCTTCATCATTTATTAATGATATTTTTTTGGTTTACACAATGCAAAAAGAGTAAAATTAAATCTATTACTTATTTGATGCCTATTTGTAGACAATTTTTAAGAAAATGACCTAAAATAAAGAAAATATTTGAGTAGGAGGTATGATATTCTATATGCATGGATTTCTGAACAAGTTAACTGAAATACGTAAGTGTTACCTAAATTTGTTGAATATATAAAATTTAACAGTAAGTGTAAGAGAAGCAGGAGGAGACTCCGTTTGACCTTTGAGAACACAGTATCTTCAGTATCACTATAGTGGAGAAAGATCATGTAAGAAGCATAAGGACCGCCCGAAGGACATGTATGAAGAGGTTGAAGACCAGAGAGAAGTAAAAGCGGTACCCAGAAGCCGACATGTTTGTAGCTCCGTTATTTTTAGTTACCTTTCTAGGGATTAAGCGTAAAGATAATAAAATGTGCTTTAATTATAACACTCTAACCATACTCGTATAATAGAAAAACTACTTAGAACTTTGAAATTCCAAATATAATTCCAACATATTTCCACTTATTTGTAAAACTCAACAAATTCTTGGTAACTAGATTTAAAAGTTGTCTCTAAAGACTCCAGACTATCGATCAAACCGCGCTGAAGACACTATTTCAGTAAGTGGCAAAAAGAAGGAGATAAAGTGAATAAAAGTTTTCTTTTTTCAGCAAAGTAAAATTTGTTTTTAAGAATTGCTAGAATTATATAGAAAGTTGGAACTTAATTTAAACATGATTCTGTTATAAAATAATATATTAAAACTACTTTATTAATGAGCTTCTCAGTTTTCATATTTCACTTCGTAGTGTCATGACATTTCGCATTTTACTTTTAAAACATAATGTGTTAAGTGGCGGAACTCAACGCTGCATTTAATTTCACCGGAACGTCAAAATGGAAAGATACTTCTAATATCTCATTAAACCGCAATCGAAACCTAAACAACCGTGACTACTCTCAGTTGTAGCTCCTCTGCGCCACGATGTTAATTTCCTCACAGAAAATTAACCATCAGTACTTCTTGTTGTCTATATTTTTTATACACTTTAGAAGCCGCTGTTTAAGTGAGGTGAATTTGAGTTGAGTTTACTTCCAGAACAAAATAATTAATTAAATTTGCTTGCTCTGGCATGTTCTTTGTCTGGCAGTCGAGTTACGCCAAACTTTTGTGGGTAGTTCGGTACAGAGGGAAAAAAATATCGGCCTAACACTGTGTCCCGCACATGGCTGGGTACGCTGAAGGAACTTGGAAACCTAGTGTTAAAATATTCCATTCCCCTCCCCACTTTCCACCGAATTTATTATATTACGTGTTGAATGGCGGAGCTCAACGCTACATTCTGTCGTAAATAAATAAAATGTTCAATATTTTTGCTTAAAAATACTAAATATTACACTTCTCGAATGGAGATCGAACCCACTAATTGTTGCGTTTACAGTAATACCCTTGTGCCTCTTAATACATTCGATAACTAAAATATTCTATCGCAGCTAAAACAAATGGGTCGCGACGTCTACTTGCTTAGTTCGTATTGTACATCCAATGAGATTATGTCTAAGTGATATATAGTCACTAGCCAATAGACGACAGACTTAGTCTTCGGAACTATTTCAAGCAATATTACTTATGCCCATATTGATAAATCGCATGGCGACAGATATATATTACAAGTGTCCTTTCATTATTATTTTTTCAGGCTGTTCTGGTGCAGTGGCAATATCTGACTGTAAACGCGATAGTTATGGGGTCGCTTTCCATTCGGAGTTATGTTCTTTTTATTCGATTTCCCCGCTCTGGTATGAAGATCACAGCGTTGAGTTTTCACTTAATTGAAAAAAAAATCTTAAAAATTTGGCAGAGAAGGAAAAATTGACAATATAATACAAGATTCCCAAGTACTGAAGCGTTTGACGCTCCTTTCCCTCTGACTACCCCACTGTAGGTGAATAATGAAGCTAAAATAAAATAGCCCTTCCAAGGTAAGAATAAATTAAGACATAAAATATATTTAAGCATAATTATATTGATCTGTCGTGGCGTGGAGGCACAAATCATTATGCTTCCTCTGCCTATGCGGGATTTGACTCGGACATCCAGTAGTAGGTCAGCATAACAGATCGTTTGTACGTGGCGGTACAAGAGTATAGTATATTTTACATAATATTGGTAAACTACGCAGTTTTAGAAATAAATTAAATATTCTATTTTTATGTACATAATATAACTATAATATTCTTTTTTCGTCAGCTTAACGGTGTATGCCACATATGGCAGGGTAAGTGGAGGGACCTAATGTTAAAACAATCCGTTTCATTCTCCACTTTTCACTGACCTTGAGGAAATAGGTGTTAATTGGTGGAACTCAACGCCGCAGTTTGTCTTGTGACCAGAGCGAGAAAGTGAAAATAATAAATATTTCATTTTCTCGATCGGGAATCGAGCCGACTACCTGTCGCAGTCACAGTCGCACGCGCAAGACATTCCTTAATTACAATATCAACGATGAAAAACGTGATCTTTGAATGTGTATTTCCCACTCAGCTGAAACATTATATATTTATTGTATTTAAATTTATTGCTACCGTTTTCTAACCAATGCTACATACAAGTATGCGGAAAACGTGAATCTAAGGAATAGGTGAGAAGAAAAATTTCACATAAAACTCACTCGAATATATATACATATTTTTACAGAATACTGCAAAAGTAATAATTGACATTAAAGTCAGTTCCTCTAAAGCTGTTGAAGAAAAACTTATATCTGAAGACAGGCAATAAAAAGTCATCTGAGTATAAATTAACTTTTTTAATCTACTTCTTTGGTGGCTTCGTCCGCCATTAATTCAAATTTACACAACATCTGCTTCAGACATTAAAAATACATATTTTATGCTAGCCTTATAAAAGTATTTATTACGTCACTTTTCAATTTTTACAATTTAAAAGAAAACGCTTTCTTTACTTTTCAAGATCAAATTGCTAAAATGAAAATAATAAAGTAAAGAGAATCTGACTGGAATACAATTCTAGCTCTCGTGGCGAAACAATCTGAAATTGAATAAAATCCATTTAATAGATGCCCTGGCTCCTGTCAAGGTCAACAAATATATATTGAAATAATATTATCATGGTCACAAAAGAAAGTGAAATCATATAAAAACTTTTTAAAACACAAGAAAAAATATTTTGAACTTAGCTACTTACAACTTGCAAGTTTCCGTAAAAATTATGTGTTTGCCTTTTTTACGGAAACTTACAACTTGCAAGTTTCCGTAAAAAAGAGCAAACACATAACCAGAATTAATGTTTCTCTAACTTATATAGAAAACGTATAAAAACTTAAACAAAGCGGGATTTAAACCCTAGCCTCTCTGCAAATTCAAACCCCGCTACGTTCAAATTTGTATACGTTTTCTTAAAAGTATTTTTCTTTCTTAAATGTAGATAAACAAAAACAAACAAAAGCACTTTAAAAAAAAACTTTAAAAAAAACCAATATGTGTCTTCCTAAAACAAGAACTACTTACTTTTTAGCCAGAAAAATTAAATAAAATCCATAAATTAAAATAAAATCCATTAAAAAATAAAATAAAATTCATAAAATTCAACTTTGTTGTAGGACATTGGACGGACAAACTCAAATGTTTAACTATTTAATATTGCCAAGAACAACTTTAACAATAGTATAGAAGATAATTTTAATGCTAAATTCGAGTGTGATAAAATTCTCTCACGCCGAGTAATTTGAGGCCACTCTGGACGCCTGTCGGGGGTAATGGAATACTACTGTTATTAAGCGTTGAGGATTCCAAGGAACGGTTGAATGTAATTATCTCTTTATTACACTCTTATATTTATTTTCGATGAATCCGAAGAACGGACGTGAAAGACGCTTTGAACAGTTAAGTAGAAATATAATAAAAAAATATTAATTACACATTATATAATGTAGTGAAATATGACAATAAGAGGCCTGTTGTGGCGCAGCAGCAGCACAAGCGTTTGACTGTAAACGATAGGTTGTGGGTTCGATCCCCACTCGAGAAAATGAAATATTCAATATTTGCATAATTAATATTTAATGTTTTCGTTTCTTCGCTTTGGTAACAAGGCAAAACGCGGCGTAAACTTCTGCCACTTAACACGCGATGCCTCAACTTCATCGGAAGGTGGGGAACGAAATGTCTCAACACTAGGTTCCCAAGTTCCCTCTGCCTATCCTGCCTCGAGCGGGATACAGCGTGAAGCTGAGTAGTGAAAACCTTTTAACAATATAAAATTATTATATGAAAAGCAAACTTAGACAAGAAATAGAATATAATATACGTAATAACTAAAAAGCCTGTAATGTCATTAGTAGAACTCTACAGTAAGTATTCTGAACCTTCTCATTTAGAAACTCATTAGTTTCAGCACGATATGATACATGCGGTGGTATTTAAGCCTCTTAATGTGCAACGAAGGTAGTGAATTCAAATTAGTAATATAATTTGTATTCAAATACTTCTTAAAGGTATATATATATATATATATATATATATATATATCTATATATATATATATATATATGTATATATATATATATATATATATATATATATATATATATATATATATATATATATATATATATATATGTATATATATATATATATATATATATATATATATATATATATATATATATATATATATATATATATATATATATATATATATATATATATATATATATATATATATACTCACATCCGATGAAATACAAAATAAGGAAACGGCCCTAATTGTGGGAACACTTGATCAGGCACTAATAAAAGAACAGTACCTAAAAATAAGCATATCTATAAATAAATTATCTCACATTTATCTAAACATTCAACAATTTACTTGTTTATTATATTATATATTTATTTATACGTAACAAAACTTTAAAAATATAAATCTACGCAATAAACTAATATAGAGCACTTTCCTACAATCGCTGTTGTTGTGTGCACATTAATAATACATGAACTGTTTATGATGATCATAATACGCGTATATATATACTCGTATATCCAAAGAACACTAACGACGTGCGATTTCGTGCGAGTTCAGAATCGAAGAGACTCGAAGAGTTACAATATTTAATAAAGTTTCTTGATAAAAAAAACACAATCCAAAATAAGTAGGCCTGTTGTGGCGCAGCGGCACATGAAATATTTAATATTTTCAATTTAAATATTTGATGTTTCATTTCTTCGCTCTGGTAATAATGCAAAGCGCGGCGTTGAGTTCCGCCACTCAACACGCAATGCCTCAAATTCAGCGGAAAGTGGGGAACGGAATTGGAACGAAGTGTCTTTACACTAGGTTCCCGGGTTCCCTCTACCTACCCTGCCTCGTGCGGGATACAGCGTGAAGCTGAGTGAGTGAGCAAAATAAGTAACAATAATAAGATTTGCGATTTAAATCAACTTTACGCTGTACGCACATGTCAGGGTATAGGCAGAGGGAACTTAGGAACCTAGTGTTAACCACTACATACGTTTAATTTGACTCAACAATCACAAAAAAATGACACTTTTTAACCAAATTAATTTTCATTTGATTACATATTTGGAATCCTGACGTTTGGATTACGTATAGACTACCCGTCTACTTCTCGTCTGAACGTGACCACAAGCTCTCGGTTGGGACATTCGAAGGGCCTGAGGCCAACCAGACCGCAATTAGAATGGGTTATATGAAACGATTAACTCGTAATATGGCCTCCTCCTCGATAAATGAACTATGTAACACACAAAGAATTTTCAATTCAAACCAGTAGCTCCTGAGATTAACGCGTTCAACCGAACAATAAATATATAGAAGTAGTATATAAGTATACATAGATATGCACTTACATATGTATAAATTATGTTTTCAAGCTTTCCGTTGTATTCCTCCCTTGGCAGAGTAGGCTGAGGAAACTTAGGAAACTAGTGTTAAAACACTCCGTTCCCATTTCTCTAGTGGGGGCCGAACCCACAACCTGTCACGTTCAGTCACACGTTTGTGCCCCTGTACCACGACACGACAGACTTTAATAATAACTATAATTAATAATCTGTCGTGGCGCAGCGGCGCAAGAGCTGTGGGACTGTAACCGACAGGTTCTGGGATTCAGGTTCTGCCGAACCCCACTCGAAGAAATGAAATATTTAATATTTTCAATTTAAATGTTTAATGTTTCATTTCTTCGCTCTGGTAATAAGGCAAAGCGCGGCTTTGAGTTCCGCCACTCAACACGCAATGTTTCAAATTCGGCGGAAAGTGGGGAACGGAAGTGGAATGAAGTGTCTTAGCACTAGGTTCCCGGGTTCCGTCTGCCTACCCTGCCTCGTGCGGGATACAGCGTGAAAAAAAAATTAATAATCTATTACACCGTATGCTATTTACATAGAAAAGCTTACCCTAAAAACTGCTCTCACAATCGCCGCCCTGTAAACAAAAGATAATTTATTATTCTTAAATATTTTTTTGTAATATTAAATTATCATTTTATTAAAGTGTGTTTTATTAAAGTGTTGACTCATGTATGCGTGTGTGAAACTGTGAAACTGTGTGATTCCGGCTTAGAATAGAATCACCCTGGTACTGATGGTGTCGTAAGAGGCGACTAAAGTGCGTGTGGTAGAGTCACGTTGCCAGTAATGGCAACACGCATGGGCAGACTCGACCGGATTATTACCACCCCCGGCATTTAAGACCGGCGTTAAGTAGTGGCTTTGGCCACTGCGTTTCGCATTAGGTAATGCCGGGCCCCGGTGCCCTTCCACCTTAAAGGACGGCAACGCTCCTGTAGCTCCTCTGAAGTTACACGTGGCCGTGGGCGGCGGTGATCACTTACCATCAAGTGACCCGTACGCTCGTTTGATGTCTTTTCCATTAAAAAAAAATAAAAAAACAAAAAAAAAAACGCGACAGTTACAGGTTTAATTCTGCTTTGCATCTTTTAAAATTTTGTCCTAATTTGGAGTATTCTAATGATTGTAAAAATTGACATTCATATTTATTTTATTATAATATACTACTTTAACTGGAGAGGAACGGAGTATCTTATCACTAAATTCTCAAACTCCCACCCTGCCATGTGAGGATATAGCGTTAAGCTTATTATTAATTATATTAAAATATTAGGTGTTGAGTAGCGCAATTAAACACCGTCTATATCTTATTACCAGAGTGAAGAAATGAAAATTACTCATCCCGAATTGGAATTGAACCCACGACCGTAGCGTAAACAGTCCTCGTTCGTCTTCATCACTCACTTTTTAATATCAAATTAAAAAAAAATAGTTTGCTTTGTAAATTTTGGCCGTAGGTACTCATAACAAAAACAATATTTTATTTATATAATAACTTAGCGAAAATTTCTGTTATTACTTTAAGTAATAAATAGATAGTATCTAAATATATATAATATGTAATTTTTCTTCTCGTTCATAGTCGATTATCATTAATCGACATTAATTGACGTTGAGTCACTTTATTAATATTTCATATATTTCGAGATCCTTCAGTACAGTGTTCGTGTAAAGACTGTCTTAACTTCACACGCTTTGCAAAATATAAATATTTTAATCTTCCCTCCAACTGCCGATCGAACCCACATCAATCACGTAAACAGTCAGTCAGTGTTATTATCAGTCTTCTCATACAAAAATTATTAAAATCGGAATAACTAATTCATACTTTGGATGGACAAATAATGGCGATTAAATCAATACGCCTTCTTATACCTAACCAAAAAAATATAAATAATAAAAACAAAAAGGGCTTCGATAACTTCACATTGTATGAATATTACACCAGAGGAAGAGGAGGTTGTCCAACAAAAAAATAAAAAAACAATGCTTCGGACATTACTCTTTATAGAAATTAAATGCCAAGTTTCCTTATCCCTTGGGGACTGTTCCTTTTATTGGTTTCTAATAATCCTAAATATGGTTATAGATTTTCTTTTTCTTTTTACAAGTTTTTATATGCATTGCCTTGTAGCGTGCTAATGTATGTGATTTTTAAAATTTTATTAATTATTTCAGTTCAGGTGTCAATAAATATTGTTGTTAAATCTAAAATGGCTGCCGTTACAAAATGTATTTTTTTTCTTTCAATTATTTTTTTACATTTCATATTTATATATGTAGTCCTACTGAGCCGTTTCGGCTTCATAGCTGTTATTTGAATTAATTTAATTTCTTCAGTGTGGTAGATTACAGTCTGATAGGGTACAGTGTTGAGTTTGACCATTCTTGTTAAATAATATACAAATAACTCCAATCTGGAAATAATAGTGCTTCGACAGTATTTCGTTGTTTTTGAAGTAGATGGTAAAATATATAAATATAATTAATAAAACCTCACTAATTGTAGTTAAAAATACAGTACAATACTGATGATACAAAATAGTCGTATTTTCAAAATGTATATCGGTATAAAAAAATACCGAAATACATATACGCGAGGTTAAAATCCTCTCTAGAACCATAAGAAAGTATACTCTTCGAAATATATCGTACATTTTATATTCATTTATGTATATAATGAGATCTTCCATCACCTGGTTACGAGCAGTCCTACAAACAAAGATGCTAATTAACATCATTATAATTTCATTACTTAAACAAGCGGCTTGGAGAGTTTTCTATTTTTATAAAAACTGTTACGTTTTTTCTATAAAACGTTTTAATTGTATGTGTATTGAATAGCCGAAACAGGAACGATTCCTTAGATTTTGAATACTACATTATTTTTTATTTCTACCTAGAGAAACACCTTTATGTTATACTTTTGATTATGTCGCCTATATGTTTAAATGGAAAAAAATATAAGTTATGTCAAATTCAGTGCGAAATTGGAAACTGAATGTCCTTCCAAGTTCCCTCCACCTACTCTTGAACGTGCGTGTTACAGCGTGAAGCCAAAAAAAATATTGACTATATATTCCGATTATAAGTACAATCGATTACGCAGAAAGCATTCCTAAACAATTGAACTATCTAATACTAAAGTAATTTTGCAATCCAATCGTGTATAGTCTCTGAGATTAGCGCGAACAACCAAACTCTTCAAAATCAAAATCAAAATCAAAATATTCTTTATTCAATTAGGCCATTTAAGCACTTTTGAATCGTCAAGTTACATATAAGTGTCTGTAGTGTCAGTCCTTACAGGAAGCTACCACCGGCTCGAAAGGCGGGTCTGCTGAGAAGAGCCGGCAAGAAACTCAACAGTTGATCTTTTCAAAATATCAATTAAAGTAAATATATGACTTAGTTTTCTGAGTGAGTACCAACAGCATTTAATCCCACGCACCCTTATCATTGTAGTATTCTTGAATAGAATAATATGCTTTGCCTAACAATATATTTTTAACATTCACTTTAAATTTTTGAAGTGGCAAATTTAAAATTATTTGTGGAATTTTATTATACCATGTACCATGTCCCATAAAAGATTTACAAATTTTTTGAAGACGAAAACTAGGAGTGATCAGCTTGTTTTTAATTCTTATATTGATATCATATCTGTCACTGTTTTTTAATAAATTGTGGCTATTTTTCGAACAAATATTATATTATCATATATGTACTGTGATGCTACCGTAAGAATACCCGTTTCTTTTTAAAAAAATCGCAGGGATTCCCGAGCTCCCATGCCGTAAATGGCTCAAACTGCTCTTTTTTGAATTTCAAATATAGATTCGATATCTGCAGCATTGCCCCATAGTAATATTCCGTAGGACAATATGCTATGAAAATAGCTGAAGTAGACTAGGCGTGCAACATCAACATCCGTAAGCTGCCTCACTTTTCTAACAGCATATGCAGCGGAGCTCAGTCTGCCCGCAAGAGAAGACAGATTGGGGGCCCCATTGTAGTTTCAAATCTTGGGTTACTCCCAAGAATACAGCGGTATCACAAAAATGGAGAATTTTATTATCCACGCTTAAATTAAGCTTCTCTTTCCTAACATTCGGCATAGTAAATTCTATATATTTTGTTTTCTGTGCGTTTAATACTAAATTATTAGTATTAAACCAGTGAAGTATTTGCGACAGCGCACTATTCACTTCGTCATAGTTTTTTTTATAACGATCTACTTTAAAAATTAATGAAGTATCATCGGGAAATAATACCACATTGCATAAATTATTAATGCAAAAGGGGAGGTCATTTATATAAATTAAAAACAAAAGAGGCCCTAGAATCGATCCCTGTGGGACACCCATTCGCAGAATGCTACCGGAAGACTTAACATTATTTAAGGTAACGTGCTGAATCCTGTTTCTCAGGTACGAAGCAATGAGATCACGAGCACTGCCTTTGACTCCATAATGGCTAAGTTTGCGTAATAACGTATCGTGGTCTACGCAGTCAAAAGCCTCAGACAGATCACAAAATACTCCAACCGCATTTTGTGAGTTTTCCCAAGCACTATATATGCAATTAAGGAGGGCAACTCCCGCATCTGTTGTAGATCTGCATCTAGTAAAACCATACTGTGCTTATTTAAAATACTATTTCTATTGAAATACAAAGATAATTGATTAAAAATTATTTTTTCAAAAATTTTACTCAACGATGGCAATACTGATACAGGCCTATAATTGCTAGGATCACTATTCTCTCCGTTATTAAACAATGGTACTACTTTACTGTTTTTCATGAGATCGGGACAAAATGCCTTTATCAACACATTTATTAAATATCAATGATAAGTGAGGTGCAACGATTGGTATAATAGAGCTTAGTAATCTAACAGATATACCCCATAAATCACCAGTTTTTTTTACATTAAGTACAGTTTTTTTACATTATTAATTTACTTCTTATTTATTATATTAGTAGGCATAAATCGTATAAATTTATTAATACACACTTTCGTAACGTCTGTCAACTAAAGTCATAATTTTATGATCTTTCCCGTAAAGTTATCGCGTGAAGATAAGAAATTGGAAAAATATCTTGATAGCTAATGAAATTTGTTAAATATTGCAATCACAAGTGGCAAAACAACCTCGTTTACCATCGAATTCTTGAAGTATTGAGTGGCAGATCTCAACACCGCGCCTATTTCGTTGCTAGAGTGATGAAAATGTAGATATTAATTATTTCACTACCATAGGTGGATCGGAATATACAGCCCCCGTTACAATCACACGCTTGTGCTCCTGTGTCACGACTAGCTTTAATTAGTATATAAATGCCGTTTGATTCATGCCGTGTGATTCCGGCTTAGAATAGGATCACCCTGGTACTGATGGTGTCGTAAGAGGCGACTAAAGTGCGTGTGGTAGAGTCACGTTGCCAGTAATGGCAACACGCATGGGAGACTCGACCGGATTATTACCAACCCCGACATTTAAGATCGGCGTTAAGTAGTGGCTTTGGCCACTGCGTTTCGTATTAGGTAATGCCGGGCCCCGGTGCCCTTCCACCTTAAAGGACGGCAACGCTCCTGTGGCTCCTCAGGAGTTACTCGGGGCCGTGGGCGACGGTGATCACTTACCATCACGTGAACCGTACGCTCATTTGCCGTCTTTTCTATAAAAAAAAAAAATACGGTGCAAATAAAATAAAACAGTTTTACGGTGTGAGTAACGGTAGTCACTCGCAATAGAAATACTAGAAATCAACCTAATTGTGACAGAATATTATGAGTATTTTCTTTTTGGCGGAGTAAAACAAAACACGATGACGTCCTTCACACATCACGCACGTCATGCAAAAAACATATGTGGTATACAAAAAGAGTATACATATATTTTCAACTTCAATATCTGCAAGGAAATACTCTTGAAAATATATCTTTCGCTGATACCTTCCAGTCCCATATCGAATACAAATACGGCAAGTTCAAGGAACACGTATCTGCAGACATTCTTACGCCCATATTGGTACACGAATTGATGTTCGAAAGAATAAAAACTGTGCAGAGATGGCGTGAACCAAAACATCTATCTATATTGATATTACAAATACCCTGCCTTATTTTATTTACTCATAATATATACTATCTTATTGTATGTACTTTGAACGTAGATATAAAATATATATCTATGTCTATTTTTTAAAGAATACATATACCAAATTAAGGATTTGATTACAATAAGTTTTAAAACAAGGTGTTCACCATTACATGACGTGGCCCTTCATTTAACATTCTCCACCCGATACTCGAGACATTATGTATTGAGATGCAAAACTCAACGCTGCGCTTTCTTTTTTATAGGGAAAAAATGAAAGTAATTTAAATAGATACAAGCGTGCGACTGCTAACATGACAGGTTATGGGTTTAAACTCGAACATACGGAAAAAAATAATATTTATTATCTTCATTTTCTAGTTTCATTCTCGTAACGAGTGAAAAACCGGTGGCATCTTTAAGTTCATTCAACGTTTCAAAAATGCTCGAAAAAGTTTATTTCTTTCTTTCTTAGCTTCACGCTGTATCCCGCACGAGGCTGGGTAGGCAGAGGGAACCCGGGAACCTAGTGTTAAGACACTCCGTTCCACTTCCTTTTTGAGTGGCGGAACTCAACTCAAACGCCGCGCTTTGCCTTATTACCAGAGTGAAGAAATGAAACATTAAATATTTAAATTGAAAATATTAAATATTTCATTTCCTCAACTGGGGATCGAACCCAGAACCTGTCGGTTACAGTCACACGCTTGTGCCGCTGCGCCACGACAGGCCTCTCGAAAAAGTTTATTTAACAAAATATAAGTCAAAAATCTTCCTAAATAACGTACCAACCACAACATATCCGTAATATATAAAAAAGTATTTAAAGTATAATACAGTAGTTCTAGGAAAGTTATATTAAAATCGTAACACAATTGGAGCGATGAAAACGACTCATGTTATTATCTTATGCAAATTTCTCAATGTTTGTTTCACGGAGTGTGCAATCGATACAATGTATTGAATAAAATAACTTGAAAAGTACAGATATGCCTATGTACATTAAGAGTAAGAAAATGGATAAGATACATTTCAGCATATCCGCATATCAGTACAAAGACAACCTAGTGTGATAGGTTAGATATTCCATTTTGCCCTTTTTTAATTTTCAAGATATTATGTTGTTGTATTCAGAGCCTTAGCGCTGCACTTAATCTGCAAACGAAGAAACGAAAGTAACTTAAATATCAAATTTTATTTATTAATTGTGTATGTGCGTTCAATTATATGCGCCTGATGTGGGTTGGGTTCCCACTCGAGGAAAGGATATATCTTATATTGTCATTTCTTCACTCTGGTAGCAAGACCAAAACGCGGCGTTGAGTTAAATAGAGATTGAAATCACAAACATAGTTTTAAAATACAAAAAAATATATATTATTATATATGAAACTTTCTTAGTAATTTTAATGTTACAATTTATACTATTTCTGGGAATATCCGCACTATAAGTTCACCTTCGATATCAATTCCACTCACGAGAGGCGGTATGTTCCCCGTAGTACTTCAACACGTATATATATTTGACTTGAGACTTCAAGATTCCATCGAATAAATTTTACAATTCTCTAAGCAATTTAAATTAAAAATCGTAGTGAACAAGTATGCATGCTATGCTATTGCCCTTCACGTAGCCACTATTTTGCTTCACGCTGTATCCCGCACATGGCTTTGGCTTGTTGCCAGAAAAATGAAAGGAAATCATTAAAAATCAATTTATAATACTACGTACCCATTATGACAATTTCGTTGGCTATTTTCCACTGCATTTAAAGCATAACGTATTGAGATGCAGTACCCAAAGCCGCAGTTTTTCTTGTTAAAGAGTGAAGAAATGAAAATATTAAATATTTAATTTCCTCAACTGGGAATCGAACTTACAACCTGTCCGTATATATATATATATATATATATATATATATATATATATATATATATATATATATATATATATATATATATATATATATATATATATATATATATATATATATTTATATATATATATATATATATATATATATAATATATATATATATATATATATATATATATATATATATATATATATATATATATATATATATATATATATATACATATATATATATATATATATATATATATATATATATATATATATATATATATATATATATATATATATATATATATATATATATATATATATATATATATTATCAATCGACTCGAGGACTAATTAACAGACACATGATGAGACAAGACCAGATAAATTGATATAATAAGAGTTTATTGTATTGTAAGCTATTGAAATGAAAAAGACTAGAAGAGAATGGCCATTATCCTTCATATAAAACCACATTATGTGCTCAATGAAGTCTTTTAAGAATGAACGAACGAATTATAAATGAATGAACGTATTTTGGGTCTACCGTAAATGTGACCGTAACAATTATTTCCAGGTCATCCATTTTGAAAAAAAGATGGTGTAATGTATCGGAATATCGTATGAAATTGTATCTTAGATACTTTAATACGATCTGTCTTATTACCTGCTTTTTTTTTTATTTCAGCTAATTTATTTAATTGCTAATATATAATAGTGAAAACTGAAACTGTCTTTACTGAAATAAGCGCGTACAGAAATGATCTGTTTATGATTCGAAAGTTAGTGTTTTTAAATGTAGATAGTTATATAAAAGAAACTAAACTATGAACAAACAATTTCGAAATTGTTGTTTGTCTGTCTATATTTGCATTGCATGCACGCGTTACAATCACCAACCTAAATACATGTATTATTTATCAATTTTATTAAACACATCAATTTTTACGAGCTAAATTAAATATAAAATTCAAGATTCAAAATTATTATTTACTAAGTGTATAAAAGTTTACATAATTACATTTTACCTAAATAGATTGAATACAATCAATATTAAAATGTATTAACTAAATACAATGAATATTCGTAAACGAAGAAAAACATGATATTTTATGATATTAATTTATTGTCAACTATATCAGGAGCGTTGGCAGCCTTTAAGCTAGATGGGCACCGGGGCCCGGCATTACCCAATGCGAAACGCAGTGGCCGAAGCCACTACTTAACGCCGGTTTGAAATGCCGAGGGTGGTAATCGTGTTGTCATTACTGACAACGTGACTCTCCCACACGTACTTTAGTCGCCTCTTACAACACCATCAATACCAGGATGATCCTATTCTAAGCCGGAATCACAGGGCTAAAAAAGATTAAAAAAAACTGTAACGTGTCCATAGGACAAAATGGTCTGGTCCTAAAAAAAAAATATATAACTTATTTGCTGACTTCATTTTATGCAAATTGTTATCAATTTAATCTTTTTTTATATATTTTTTTCTAAGGTATTTTCTAATGTTTTTAAAATTTATAAACATATCATTAGATATCATAATGTCTCACCTACTTTAAAATTTTAAACATAAAAAATAATTTAGTTTTGACGGAGGGCCCTATCTATCAACGGGCGTTTTCAAAGTGTAGACGTTTACAGATTACTTTAGCATTTATCACGCCTAAAAGATTATTTTTTTTAGGAGTTTGTTAGGTTTTCAGCCAATTTATTTACTTTTTCTAAAGAGCCTAAGGCGATCTGACCTTCGTTCATGATTACAATATAACTGCATTTTCTCAAGCACATTCAGTTATGTACAAAATAAAAATATCTATCTTTCTGCTTATTTCTGCGACAAATGTCCAGAACAGCTAGACAGATTTTGATGAGATTGATACTGAGAGATAGAGGAGATTGTGGAGCAATATTTATGCAGGATAGAAAAACCGCGTTTGTCGAGCGTGTGTACTTATACATAATAAATGTTTTTTTTCCAAATACACTGCACTAAATATTAAATAAATATTCATATTGATCCTCAAGTCACGCGAGGACTGCTAGTTTCTAATACAATTCCGACGAAAGTAATAATAAATTGAGTTTTATATTTTAACGAAACTTTGAATTATTATATAAGACGCAAAGGAAGTCTCAGGGGATAAGGGATGTAACTCCCACATCTTCTTTCTATGAATAGCACTGTTCGAAATTTGACGTTTGACGTGACATTGAACATTTATATGTGTTTTATATTTTTAACACGCTTTTATTAGCTTGGGTTTTATGTATGTATGTATGTATGTATGTATGTATGTATGTATGTATGTAATGGAATCTTTGAGAATGATTTTTCAGCAATTTCCAGAAGTCGTATTAATTTGTAACTTTGCACACCTATCAAGGATCGATGGCAATGCAATAATATGAAAATAGTTTTCCATCATCATTATGAGAACCATCAGGATTAATAAATTCTGTTACGGATAATTCTATCTCTCTTACTCCCCGAAAGAGTGATAGAGTTAGCGCATCGGCGCATGCTAAAAAACACCAATAAACAAAGTAAAAAGGTGAAATTAAGTAGTTTAGTAAGTTAGTAAGCTTAAAAAACTAAGCGTGTTTTTTTTTTAGTTTTTAAACTATTTTATAATAATATCATATTCAATACAATGTTACTTTGGGGGCATACGGGGCACTAGACACGTTCGAAACGTATATAAGTAGATTATAGAAAATTAAAATATTTAATTAATTAGAGTGGATATCAAATCCACAACGCGTTTACCGTGACACCATAACGGCTTTAGTCTTTTTTTTTAAGTTTACTTTAAATATACATTGTACGACACTGTTGTATAAAATCACGCCACTTTAAAAGTTTTGGCAGTGTGCAATGTGCATAGCGCTAACGGTCTTTTATTTATTTTATAAGTTGGCGAAAGATTTCGTGTTATTTGTTGTACTACTTTAAGTTGGTAGATAATATTACACAATTTAAAGAAAAGATTTTTTTTTTAGCTTTAAGCTTTTTCCTGAATTAAATTATCGCGTGCTTAATTTATTTCCTAGACTGTCCATATTCTACATTTCACTCAGTATTCGTTGGATGGCCGTTTACAACGTAATTTTTTGTCTCATCAGAGCGGATAATATATATATTTTCAACACTTTCTTGGTTTTGTAAAATGTTATAAAATAAAATAATAATAATTGATATTAAGGAAAAAAGGGATACAGAGTGAATACTAGAATCATTATCCAATGAAAAAACTGAAATCACACTAACGACAATTTCAAATTACATCGAAACTGTTAACTTAAACTAATATAGCTTATAGCTTTCCTCGATAAATGAATTGTCAAACACATCTAGAAAACTTTAACTTAACAAAATGCCTGTAGCTCTCAAACAACATATCTGATTTTAATAAGACATACATAACAATTACAGTAATCACTAATTAATGCTTTCGATGAAAAACAATCGCACTCTAATAATTTGCCAACTGACAGGTTAAACTGTCAGGTCAAGGGCTTAAAAGAATTAATAGTTTCTGAGATCGCTCTTATAGTAATATTACGAGTAGTATAGACAATCGGTAATAAAGGTACACGCCTCAGCTCCGTGCCCCCGCCCGCTGAGATTACTTTTCTCTATATTTCAAAAATGTGATAAGCTGTACAATCTTCATTAGGCTATGTAAGGCGGCACCTACAATAAGCCATATATATATATATATATATATATATATATATATATATATATATATATATATATATATATATATATATATATATATATATATATATATATATATATATATATATATATATATACATATATATATATATATATATATATATATATATATATATATATATATATATATATATATATATATATATATATATATATATATATATATATATATATATATATATATATATATATATATATATTATGTAACAAGGAATAACAAAGAAGATGAATTGATTGTTAAAAATTGATTAGAAAATAACCCTATATATCTTTTGCAATTTGTAAATCATATCAGTGGTTACTGTTGTTTATAGATAGAAGTATAGTTTTTTAGAATGTTTCAAGATAAACATTAACTGTACTGAATGAGAAAACGTATAAATATTTCGATCGATTGCTTTATTTTTAATTTACGAGGCGCGAGTTCAAATTCCGCTATGTTTAAATAAAAAAAATAATACGTTTACGAAATTAATATTTTCATTTCAAAATGTGGACTAACAATTCATTCCTAAACATACAGACAGTAATTGTTAACATAATTTTCTCACAGTTCAAACTTAGTTTTTATATATATATATATATATATATATATATATATATATATATATATATATATATATATATATATATATATATATATATATATATATATATATATATATATATATATATATATATATATATATATATATATATATTATGTAACAAGGAATAACAAAGAAGATGAATTGATTGTTAAAAATTGATTAGAAAATAACCCTATATATCTTTGGCAATTTATAAATCATAGCAGTGGTTACTGTTCCTTTGTAAATAGAAGTATAGTTTTTAGAACTTTTCAAGATAAACATTAACTGTACTGAATGAGAAAACGTATAAATATGTCGACCGATTGCTTTATTTTTAATTTACGAGGCGCGAGTTCAAATTCCGCTATGTTTCAATAAAAAAAATAATACGTTTACGAAATTAATATTTTCATTTCAAAATGTGGACTAACAATTCATTCATAAACATACAGACAGTAATTGTTAACATAATTTTCTCACGGTTCAAACTTAGTTTTCAGCAGCTGTTTTTTGAAGCATATTCTTGAAAAGTTTTGATCATTCACTCACTTATTTAGGTCTTAGTGATAGCCTTCAGCAATTCTCGACAAATCATACAAAAAAATTATTTTAAATGAATATTTGAAAGTTCATACGATAAATTAAAACTTAAAACATATGCTTAGAGCGGATAAAACCTGCACCTGTCGCGTTTACATCCAGACGCTGTACCACTGCGCATCGACGGCTTTAAGCTTTAACAAATAATTTAATATTACAAGAAAATATTCGCAATAACGTTATATTTATTTTGTTTTTATAACTTATTAAGGAATTTCCTGTTAATAGTTCACGAACAAAATGTTGTAAAAATCACTTATTTATTTGTTTAGATTAGTATCGAAAGTTTAGTACTTAATCATTTTGTTGGCGACTGTTCGCCATCTAAGGGTCATTGACCTGTAAGATAAAGGAAATCAACGACGGAATTTGTCTCCCAGACTGTTGAAATTCATTAAACCATATCGAATGTAGGTATATGTTGCAAAATAATGATATTTCATTATTTACTAGAAAAATATATGTTTTTCTTTGACAACTTTCATCAAATTTTGTTACTCCGCAGCTTTACCTTGTGTCCTATACATACAGGGTAAGCAGAGAGAACCTGAGTCTTAAGACACTCCGTCCCGTTCTTCAATTTGAGGCATTGCGTTCTGATTAGCGAAACTTAAAGTTGAAAATATTAAATCAAAATCAAATTCAAATTCAAATATTTTTATTCAAAATAAGAAGTTACAAGCTTCGTTTTTTGAACGTCAATCAATTTACCACCAGTTCACTAAAGTTACTGCCTCAGACCTGAGAAGAACCGGCGAAAGAAACTCAGCGGGACATGTCTTCTTTTTTTTTTCAATCAAATTTTACATCATATAATCAATTGTGACAATGATACATTTGAAATAGCCTGGAGCGAGCATTTTATTCCCAAGGCGTGTTATACTTCATGTCTTACGCTTGTGCTACTGCGACACGGCCTCTTGTTATTCTGAACTTAGCATAAACCTTCAGCGTTTATTGGATAAACAATATACTGATATACACCCGTGTTAAGATTATCATAAATAGTTTATGAATTATTAACGTGAGCCAACTTCAGGATCATATTATAGAGAAAAGTAACTCTAAATTGCGTTTTGCCTTGTTAATAAAGCGAGGAAAAGAACACTGCCCCATCACAGGCACTAAAATCTTGGATATCAGTATCTCTATTGCTTGTATCTTGGATATAAGTTTGGCTCTATTATAATTTGCATATTATTTTACATATAATTTTAATTTTTATTTTAATTTTTTATTTTAATTTTTTACATATAATTTTACGCAATGCCTCAAATTCGGCGGAAAGTGGGGAAAGGAAGTGGAACGGAGTGTCATAACACTAGGTTCCACTTCCGTTCCCTCTGCCTACCCTGCCTAGTGCAGGATACAGCGTGAAGCTGAAAAAAAAAAAAAAAAAAAAATACATATATACCTTGGTCTTGATTAATTTGTCTATTGTTCTTTAGAAATCGTTATAAAGCATTTCAACATTAAGATATTAAATGTAAATGTTAACTAAGCCTATGATCAAGTTGAGTTGAGAGTTGAGAGTGATTTTGTTAATTTATAATATATGTAAGACATTTCCATATAGATTTTTTTTTTAAAATATAACGTTATCTTCTTTTTTATAAAAAAATATGATTTGTCTATCTTGGCTTGTTAATATATAGTTGTAATTGATACACTCAAAGTTGGTACTTGTTGAATTGTATGAGTTGATGCAGGTGAAGATGCTGGAAGGTGTTAAAGATTTACTTTTCAGTTCGTATTCTGAATCACACAGCGTCAGCTCCAGGTGTGGCCAGTCGATCTCCCTTGGGAAGCGGTCCTCTCAGTTTAATTTTAAACGTGTCTCCATTATTGTTAGTAACCTTTGTTTTATTGGCCGTGAAAAATTCGTAAGTTCACGTTACCGCCCCCCACGTTAGCAAGATGTACTTACTAACTAGGACGTAAGTTAGTTTGGATTTTGAAAGGCTTTAGATTGAATATTATTGTTATTATTATGTTAGTTTAACTAGGTTATTGGTGGCTTCACCCGCGTGGCCGATTTAAAATGAATAATTCTAAGCACGCATTTTCAGTACACTGGGTTACATCGAAAGTATAAGCGTGATATAATATTGCTTATACCTCTTAATATTGCTTATACCGCTTATTTCTCCCTAGAAGTAGTCTATCCAATACAGAAATATTTTTTTATTTAAAACCAGTAATTCCTAGGTTTAACGCCTTTACTCAAGAACGTCCTTCTTCATATAATTGGTACTTATTTTAGTGAGTATCATAGAATAATAGCATCATCATATAATTAATTATGGCCATCTGGTTAAAAAGGTCGATTTTATTTTCAAATTAACGCTTAATTTTTTTCGTCAGATTTTGAAAATTGAGGCCTGTTGTGACGCGGAGGCAAAAGTTTGTGACTGTTAAGGCGACATGTTCTGGGTTCGATCCCCACTCGAGAAAATGAAATATTTATTCTTTTCGTTTCTTCTGTTCTGTACTCGGATTTGAGTGAGTGATTGGCAGAACTCAACATTTGCAATAATTCAAAATCAGCGTTAACTGGCCAACGGAACGAAATATTTTAACACTAGGCTCTCAAGTTCCCTCTTTCTAGACTGCCATATGCGGGATACAACGTCAAGCTGAATAATGAGGTGAATGTACCGCATCGAAGTAGATTAATTCAACTCATACACGAGGTATTTTCATTAAATTTGATTTCACCAGATTTTGTTGCTAGCTTCCAATAAGATCGTTTAATAGGGAGAAATCATTGAAGAACACATATATGTATATCGTAAATATATCTAAGTCAGATACCACATTTTCACGCATCTTGCTTTCCTGTAGGGAGTATTTGAATATATATAGGATATATTGGTAATAGGAATTTCCTATCTGCACATTACAGATCTGATGATTGCCGTTTTCAAGTCGTAGCTCAGTGGAATAGTGTATGAATATGAACGTGAGTGCAGTTTCTTTTAATTTGCATTTTATAAAAATAGGTATAATCTGGTGGAAAGGACAGCGTTGAGTTCCGCCACTCATAACACAATACCTTGAACATCGTAAAGGATTAGGAACGGTTGTTATAATACTAGGTAAGTTTAAAATGTAGTAACTTTAGTGAACTGGTGGTAAATTGTTTGACGTTCAAAAAATGAAGCTTGAATTAATATATTTTGAATTAATATATTTTAATTTGAATTTTAAAGTTCAGCCGCGGTCTCCTCCCTTCCCTCTCTTACTACTCACTTTTCCTTTATATATCTTTTTTGCCATTCTTTCTTCACTCATACGCCCGACGTGCTCAAACCACCTGAGCACGTTCTTCTTCATTCTCAATGTGACATTCACGCTAGTACTCACCATTCTGTACATCACTTCATTGGGTATACGATCAACTAAACTGACTCCGCATATCCTACGAAGAGATCGCATCTCTACAGTATTCATCTTCATTACATTGAATCAACAATGTTGCTAAGGCACCGTTAACTTTGTTACCGGCAGCATTACGCCATCCATTTTATATCTTCCGTCTCTTCTAAAGATACTCAGGGAAGTATCTTTAGAAGAGACGGAAGATACAAAATAGATGGCGTAATGCTGCCGGTAACAAAGTTAACGGTAAAAAATCTGGGAAGTAGGGACTTCCCAGATTTTTTTCAAACATTTGGCCTTAATTGCCGGAAACAACCTAGCTAAAGTTTGGTACCTAAAGAAAATAACGTAATAACATAAATTAGTAGACAGTGTACCTATATATGTGTCTTCCAATCTATCGGAAGACAATATAAAAATACTAATAAAGAGATAATTACATTCAACCGTACCTTGGAATCCTCAACGCTTAATAACAGTAGTATTCCATTACCCCCGACAGGCGTCCAGAGTGGCCTCAAATTACTCGGCGTGAGAGAATTTTATCACACTCGAATTGAGCAATAAAGTTATCTTGTATACTATTGTTGAAGTTGTTCTTGGCAATATTAAATAGTTAAACATTTGAATATGTCCGTCCAATGTCCTACGACAAAGATTTGTATGATTTATGGATATTGTTAATAGTTGTTACAGGTACATTGCCAATTATTAAATATGAATTTAAAAATAATCTTATCACCCTAATCACATTACACCTATATATATAGGTGATGAAGAATATATATCTTGCATTTAAATATACATATATGTATTTTACTGGATCTCGGCTATACATAATGGACAGATTGCACATCTATTCTTAACGGTGTCTCGTGTATCAATATATAGAGGCCTGTCGTGGCGCAGCGGCACAAGCGTGCGACTGTCACTGATAGGTTGTGGATTCGATCCCCACTCGAGGAAATAAAATATTTAATATTTTCAATTTAAATACTTAATGTTTTCATTTCTTCGCTCTGGTACAAGGCGAAACGCGGCGTTGAGTTCATCAACTTAACACACAAGCCAAATTCCCTTTGGCTATCCTGCCGTGTGAGGATACAACATGAAGCTAAGTGAGTGTAACTTGGTGCGCACGAGATTGTATTTCTGTGTTTATACTATACTAATGTTTTACTGCTTATGCTTAATTTTCAATAAAACTTTGCAATAGCTAAATAGTTCTAACTCCAAGAAACGAAGAACAAAGCGTTTTTTGTTGTTTTTGTATATTTTGTCTATATGTAGATATTTTTTTTTTAGTTTTTCGCTATTTACACAGAATATAGACACTGTATTATCACGCCGTTCCCATCATTTCGCTAATTTGGAAAAGTACATACTAAAAATAATAATAATATTTTAATATGAACTTATTTATTCTAGAACTAGCTAATTTTACGCATTGCTTACGGGTTGGCTGAGAGAACTTCGAGTTACGACAAGCTGTTGCCCACTTTCCGCCCAATTTTTAAAATATTGTGTACTGAGTTGCAAAACTCAATACTGCGCATTGTTTTTCTACAAGAGCGAGACAAAAATAGCTAATTTCTCCTGCGGGATTCGAACTCGCGACCGTCGCATTTACAGTTAGACCCTGCGTCGGAAGTTAGGATGGTTTTATATTAAATTTAAATGTTTTTGGTTCATTTTAAATGAAACAAATTTACCAATCACTTTCTTTCTTTTCTTTCTTAGCTTCACGCTGTATTCCGCACGAGGCAGGGTAGGCAGAGGGAACCCAAGAACCCAGTGTTAAGATACTCCGTTCCACTTCCGTTCCCCACTTTCCGCCGAATTTGAAGCGTTGCGTTTTGAGTGGCGGAACTCAACGCCGCGCTTTGTCTTTTTACCAGAGCGAAGAAATAAAACATAAAATATTTAAATTGAAAATATTAAAATAAATAAATATAAAATTTACCAATCACGACTATTAAATATATCTTATTATGGGCTTTGTTCTATTCTATACCCTAAAGTGCTAAAAATTTTAAGTTCATGTCAGCTCTACTTTCTTACACTTATTTTAGCAATTAGCTCGTGGAAGAAAAACTTTCAATTAGAGATCGTACTACAAATTGGAAAATGTCTAAATAAATACTAAAATTTAATGTTAAGATATATAAGTATTAACAAGAATATTTTTTGTTAGGCAACATAGCATGATATTTTTTTTATGTTTGTAGCAGATATCGTGTAAATTTGAATTTGTCGCGGACGAAGTCACCAAAGTACGTTTAAAAAGTTTAATTTTATTGAGATGACTTTTTATAGGCTGTCCGTAGATATGAGTTTGAAAAGCTTTACATGAAGTAACTTTCAAGTCAATTATAACATTTGCTTTATTCTACGTTATTATACATCGTGGGGATCGAGCCCACAATCTGTTGTTTACAGTCACACGCTTCCACCCCTGCGCCACGACAGGCCTCAAGTTAGCTAATGTCCTTTATTACTGTACTAAATACAGTTGACGCCATCTAATTTGTTAATATTTATAAATAATATTGATTGAAAGAGTTCCGAAGACTAAGTCTGTCGTCTATTGGCTAGTGACTATCACTTAGACATAATCTCATTGTATGTACGTTACGAACTAAGCAAGTAGACGTCGCGAACCATTTGTTTAAGCTGCGATAAAATATTTTAGTTATCGAATTTATTAGATATATAAATTAAACATTAATTATATTTATTTGGTTGAAACATTGCGTGTTGAGTGATGAAACTCAACGCCACATTTCATCTATGAAGGTGTAACTCAAACCCTGGTCAATCGGGTTTACAGCAAAACTCTTATTAAATAAAAAACTAAAAGAATAGAATATTCATAACAAGAATTATTGAGGCCTGTCGTGGCGCAGCGGCACAAACGTGTGACTGTAAACGATAGGTTGTAGGTTCGATCCCCACTCGAGAGAATGAAATATTTTCAATTTAAATATTTAATGTTTTCATTTCTTCTGGTAACAAGGCAAAGCGCGGCGTTGAATACCGCCACTCAACACGCAATGGCTCAAATTCGGCGGGAAGTGGAGAACGGAAGTGAACGGAAGGAACGGAGTGTCTTGACACTAGGTTTCCAAGTTCCCTCTGCCTACCCTGCCATGTGCGAAATACAGCTTGAAGCTGAGTAAATATTGACTAGATCTTTCCACCAACACTATTTACATTTTCTCAATAAAATAATAAAAATATTCACAGAGATAATTGTATGTTGTTTTTTCTCAGGAAAAAGATATTTTTATTCTCTGGCTCCTGTCAAAATAGGGTGGGAAGCAGATAAATTGATTGTCGTATAAATATTATTGTACAGAATCTTGCCTTAATAAAGTAATAGCTGTCTATCATTCTATACATGAGTGTAGAACGATAGAAAATTTATCGATGACGACTCGACGTCTTGGACGGATTCCGAGGGTCGCGGGTTCAATACCCGCTATGATAACTTTTTTATCCGTTTCCTTAATAAATATTTTTCTTTACTTAGTGTGGATTATCAATTTATAAATAGTAAAAATATTAAATGTATAGAATAATTATGTTTAGAAGTATAGAGAAATTGTAATAAAAACTTTAAATTCAACATTTAATATAAACAGAATCACCATCATTTTTAACAAGAACAAAAACCGACAGATAAAATGAATAATTATTAAGCTACCTGTCGTGACCAAACGGCATGCGTGTGACTGTAACCACGGGGCTGTGGGTTCGATACTCACTTAAGAAAATGAAACAATAATAGATATAATTAATATCTTCTGCTTTAATATTTAGTGTTTCATTTCTTCGCTCATTTAACAATGCAAAACGCGGCGTTGAGCCACGCCACACAATTCCTAAATTTGGAGGAAAGTGGGAAACGGAAACGAAACGGAGTGTCTTAACACTAGGTTCCCTTGTACCTCTGCCGACCCTGCCATGTATTGTGACTTTATTAAATAATAAGAGCAGCTCATATAAGCTACTTATTTTTTCATACTTAGGGTAAATTTCCAGCCGTAAAACCTAGTTTATGACAAACCACGTACAAATCTGCCACTGCCAAATCCTTTCAATAAGATTAGTTCGAACAATAACGTACCGTTATCTATGCATACAAAAGCTTTAGCTTTGTCACAAAATATTACTGTAATTAACCGAAAATCCTAAATAGTAAGTACCTACATAATCATATACATAATCATAGGACAACTCTATTTTGCCCATGTATGTCCCTTGCCCTCTGGCAGCCATCTTGCAAAAAAGGGGGGGCAAAGTGTTTTTGCAAGGTATCCCGTAGACAAGCACACAGCAGAAACTTATATGAAATATTAGTTTTATTGTATTCCTATAGTTTTTTAATGTATTTAAGAATATGACTATGATGAGAATATTTCAAGGAATAAATTTAGCTCCAAATTTGTTTTATTTCATTGATTTATATAGATCTTTCCTGATTTACACTCGTAAAATAATAAGATAATAATAGTAGTATTTCTAAGTCTTACTCGTAATACCTATTAGGCTTATGTTTTTTTTTTATTTTTCAGGTTCCCACTGTATCCCACACATGGCAGGGTTGGCAGAGAAAACTGGGCAACTTTATTAAGCCACTCTGTTATCATTGATACATTTGAGGCATTGTGTGTTAAATGGCTAAATTCAACGGCGCCTTTTGCCAGCGACAATATAAATAAATTACATGAAAAATACTTTTCCATATTCGATAGGGATTGAAGTATCAATCGCGGTCGCGTATACAGCATGCTTGCCCGACTGCGCCACGGCATACCTTTATGACACTTAATTAACTGATCTGGGAAGAATCCTAATTAGGACTTCAATAAAGAACTCAGATATTAGCGATGACCGTTAACATCTAAAACCCTATATACCAAAACATAGTAAAAAATCATAATAAATTTCTATTATTAAAGTATTATTGTACAAATACAAGGAAAGTTATATTGAACGTAACACAATCGGAGCGATGAAACCGACTGATGTCATTATCTTATGCAAATTACTTAACATTTGTTTCAACGACTGTGCAATGTATACATTGTGTTTAAATAAAACTCCTTGATAAGCAAATACATTAAGGTGGTACAAAATTACCTGTCACTGGTCTTTAGTTGTTCAATTTCTACCATTGTCTGACGTAACACTTACGCTTAATTTTTCTCTCTCTCTCTCTCTCTCTTTTCTCAGCTTCACGCTGTATACCGCACTAGGCAGGGTAAGCAGAGGGAACGGAAGTGAAACCTAGTGTTATGACACTCCGTTCCATTTCCGTTCCCCACTTTCTGCCGAATTTGAGGCATTGCGTGTTGAGTGGCGGAACTCAACGCCGCGCTTTGCCTTATTACCAGAGCGAAGAAATGAAACATTAAATATTTAAATTGAAAATATTAAATATTTCATTTCCTCGACTGGGGATCGAACCCAGAACCTGTCGGTTACAGTCACACTCTTGTGCCGCTGCGCCACGACAAGCTTCAAAATACGCTTAAATTTTACGTATTTATTTGTTACATACATATGTAGTAAGGACGAGTGAAACTATTTCTGTCGGACAGCGTTCTACTTACTTATTTTTACATAACGGAATTTGCGGGACTTACTCGGGCCTCTTGAAATCCGTCCAAGCCCTCTGACCATTCAGGCATACGTTCTCATCAAGCTGTGTCGAAATTCTTCTACGCTTATTATCTATTTGAGTTGTTAGCATCTCTGTAGGGAGATTTTTTACAAAATTTCCTCTACAAAAATACATTCAAGTTTTCACACATTTTCTGATTAAGTATTTTTATAATATTTTATATAACAATGTCTTTGATTTTCGCGATTGTTACACATTCTAAATGAAACACTTTTAACCGGATCAATCGCGTATATTGAATAGTAAACATTTTTTGTGAAACCCGACGTTTCGTACACTTTATAGTAGTCCGTGGTCACGGGTAGACTGACGTGGCATTTGTCTCTCATTTGATATAATTATTATATCAAAATACTTCTAACGATATGCTTGCCTTCCGTCATGTTTTTCACGTGATAATCACCGAGGTCTACCCCAACTTCTCATACCAAATCAGTAATGCATATCTGTATCTGTATAAAACGATTATTCATATTGAAAAAATAACGAATTTTAAAAATAATTTTAAAAATATATATGATCTTATTATTTTTTTCTAAATATCATAAGTAAAAGCGATAATATATTTCACACGAAACCAACACTAACATTTAACCACCTTCCTTCTAAAATACACGTCATGTATAGTTATTTGTTAATAGACTTCACATTGTATAGAACAGTAATTTGCAAGTTTATATTACTTTGTGTAAGGGAAGATGTACTAACATTTTGTTATTTCCGCTTCTAAGCAAACAGTAAAATTTACTGTCTATTACATTTTTATAGCACATTGTTTACCTGCTCGTTACGTAGAAATTACGAATTATATTCATAAAGAATTACGATGTATTGCTTGGTGTGTGGCGCAACTCAACGCCGCGCTTTGCCTTGTTACTAGAGCGAAGAAATGAAACCCACAACCGATCGCGTCAACGCTTGTACCTATGCGCGACATGCCTCTGCCGAATTTTTTAGTTAACGAAAACTAAGTTACAGGCGGTCAACTATGTAACACTAATACATGTAATATATAATAATTTAAAGGGCCCCTATTTGATATACATTCCGCTCTTGCAAAAATAAATTATTTTGAAATATTTAATATTTTCAATTTAAATATTTAATGTTTCATTTTATTCGCTCTGGTAATAAGGCAAAGCGCGGCGTTGACTTTTGCCACTCAACACGCAATGCCTCAAATTCGGCGGAAAGTGGGGAACGGAGTGTCTTAACACTAGGTTCCCGGGTTCCCTCTGCCTATCCAGCCTCGTGCAGGATACAGCGTGAAGCTATAAAAAAGCTATTTTTAATTTAACTAAGAATGATATTACCAAAAAACACATTGTTTTATCTAATTTTTTAGATTTTTATTTTTGATTAGAACTATGTATGACAGAAAAGTAACATACCTTCAGTTTAAATACTTTTATAAAACTTTTTTGTTTACAAAATATTATATCATCCTAGTATTGAGAGAAGATCGAACATATTACGGCTTAGTCAGAGTAACTGTATCCGACTATTTTCAAAAATCAAAATCAAAATCAAAATATTCTTTATTCAATTAGGCCATTTAAGCACTTTTGAATCGTCAAGTTACATATAAGTGTCTGTGGTGTCAGTCCTTACAGGAAGCTACCACCGGCTCGGAAGGCGGGTCTGCTGAGAAGAGCCGGCAAGAAACTCAACAGTTGCTCTTTTCAAAATATCAATTAAAGTAAATATATAACATAGCTTCCTGAGTGAGTACCAACAGCATTTAATCCCACGCACTCTTATCGTTGTAGTATTCTTGAATAGAATAATATGCTTTGCCTAACAATATATTTTTAACATTCACTTTAAATTTTTGAAGTGGCAAATTTAAAATTACTTGTGGAATTTTATTATACATACGTGTACCATGTCCCATAAAAGATTTACTAACTTTTTGAAGACGAAAACTAGGAGTTATCAGCTTGTTTTTACTTCTTGTATTAATATCATGTCGGTCACTGTTTTTTAATAAATTGTGGCTATTTTTCCGAACAAGTATTATATTATCATATATGTACTGTGATGCCACCGTAAGAATACCCGTTTCTTTAAAAAAATCTCTCAGGGATTCCCGAGCTCCCATGCCGTAAATGGCTCGGACTGCTCTTTTTTGAATTACGAATAAAGATTCGATATCTGCAGCATTGCCCCATAGTAATATTCCGTAGGACAATATGCTATGAAAATAGCTGAAGTAGACTAGGCGTGCAGTATCAACGTCCGTAAGCTTCCTCACTTTTCTAACAGCATATGCAGCGGAGCTCAGTCTGCCCGCAAGAGAAGACAGATGGGGGCCCCATTGTAGTTTCGAATCTAGGGTTACTCCCAGGAATACCGCGGTATCACAAAAATTGAGAATTTTGTTATCCACGCTTAAATTAAGCTTCTCTTTCCTAACATTCGGCATAGTAAATTCTATACATTTTGTTTTTTGTGCGTTTAATACTAAATTATTAGTATTAAACCAGTGAAGTATTTGCGACAGCGCACTATTCACTTCGTCATAGTTTTTTTTATATCGATCTACTTTAAAAATTAATGAAGTATCATCGGCAAATAGTACCACATCGCATAAATTATTAATGCAAAAGGGGAGGTCATTTATATAAATTAAAAACAAAAGAGGCCCTAGAATCGATCCCTGTGGGACACCCATCCGCAGAACGCTACCGGAAGACTTAACATTATTTAAGGTAACGTGCTGAATCCTGTTTCTAAGGTACGAAGCAATGAGATCACGGGCACTGCCTTTGACTCCATAATGGCTAAGTTTGCGTAATAACGTATCGTGGTCTACGCAGTCAAAAGCCTTAGACAGATCACAAAACACTCCAACCGCATTTTGTGAGTTTTCCCAAGCTCTATATATGCAATTAAGGAGGGCAACTCCCGCATCTGTTGTAGATCTGCATCTAGTAAAACCATACTGTGCTTTATTTAAAATACTATTTCTATTAAAATACAAAGATAATTGATTAAAAATTATTTTTTCAAAAATTTTACTCAACGATGGCAATACTGATACAGGTCTATAATTGCTAGGATCACTATTCTCTCCGTTCTTAAACAATGGTACTACTTTACTGTTTTTCATGAGGTCGGGAAAAATGCCTTTGTCAACACATTTATTAAATATCAATGATAAGTGAGGTGCAATGATTGGTATAATAGAGCTTAGTAATCTAACAGATATACCCCATAGATCACCAGTTTTTTTTACATTAAGACTTTTAAAAGATTTAATAATTTCCTCTGGTGTTACATGTACAAACGTAAAATTAGTGGTATATTTATCAGTGTTACTTTGCAATAATTTAACAGCACCTGATGGAGATGATTTTAAGGAAGAAGTTACTTTAGTCGGTATTTCTGCAAAATAATTCTCAAAAACATTTGCAACTTCAAGATCTGCATTAATTAATTTATTATCTACTTTTAACTCTACCTACTCATTATAATTTTTAGATCTACCAGTTGTTCTAGATATTTTGTCCCAGGTAGTATCTATTTTATTTTCAGAGTTTATAATTTTATTTTTTATATATATAGATTTAGCTTGAATGCAGACCTTTTTAAATATCTTAGAGAAAACACTGATCCGCTTTAGTAAGCTTGGGTCGCGATTCCACTGCTTCATACTGTACAGTTCGTATAATTTATCTCTACTGCGGTATATACCCACGGTTGCCCAGTCACTAAATTTTATTTTTAAATTTTTAGAAACAGTTTTTGTTGTAAATATTGAATTAAATTCATTTAACATTAAATTAAACATATTATTATAAGACTTATTCGGATTTTCTTGAGAAGTGTCTATTTTTAAAATTTTCTTTTTAATGTTCTCTTGAAACAAATTTTGTCTGTTATCAGTGATTGGCCTCCATGTAATTTTCCGTGTACCATTTACCTGGTTGCCAACCACTGAAAACTTTAATCCACAATGGTCGGAGCTTATATTATTTATAACTAGCTTATCTTCGACGTTACAGTGACAGAACACGTTATCTATACAGGTTGCTGAATTTGTTGTAATACGAGTAGGTTCGCGAAACATATTAGTTAAATTAAATGATTTAAATAAATTTAGAAAACGGCTACTTTGTGTTGTGTTATGTAAAATATCAATATTAAAATCTCCGCAAACGACAATATTTTTACTTAAGTTACAAAGTTTTCTTAATACATCCTCCATTTTGTCCTCAAATAACTCATAATTACTTAATGGCGGTCGGTACACGCACACTATAACATACTGTTGAAACTCCATGCAGGACAATTATAGAATTCATAGGCCAATAAATGTTTTATAGAATTTACATTCCATATATATTTTTACAAATTTCCAAAATTGTTAAACAAACAAGTACTACCTACTGACGACTGACTAACGTCAGCATTGTCACGTCCTGACTCTACACTATCGTGTTCAAGTACGCAAACTTATGTAGCTTTGCGAAATTAGTTCGGGTACAAGCGTTTTACATAAACCTTATAGTGCAATTTTGTCTGATAATGATATATCATATTTATTAGTATAATTTTATCTTTGTTATCGCAGAGGCACAAACGTGAGACTGTAAGCAGGTTGTGGGTTCGATCCCTACTTGAGGTAAAAAAAAATATGTTTAATATTTTCTAATGAAATACATTACTTACATTTCTTCGTTCTGGTAACAAGGCCAAACGCGGTGTTGAGTCCCGTCACTGAATACGCAATGCCTCAAATTCGGCGGAAAGTGGGGAACGGAAGTGGAACGGAGTGTCTTAACACTAGGTTTTTTCTTGCTACCTCATCCTTGCTACACAAGTATGCAGATTAAAATATTTTATATTTAAATCGTAAAAAAACGGTGAAAATCAACTATAGCTGATAAAATCATCAGTTTCTTTTTCTTTAAAATCTAATTATCATTAAGTGGAGAACAGAATTGGAACGGAGTGTCTTAACACTAGGTTCTCAAGTTCCCTCTGCCTACCCTGCCATGTGCGGGATACAGCGTGAAGTTGAGAGTACATTACGAGCAAAAGTAGTACGAATATCTTATCATAAATAAATTTGAAATCTCAGTAAAAGAAGTGAAGTATGCCTTTATCAAAGGGTGGCTATGGTACAGATAAAGGCGGCGTCTTAATGAAATAGTTCCGTGCCTTATCGAGCTATTGTGCCTGATGACTCTCAATGACAGTATTTGCTTTGTTAGTTCCATATAACGATATATATAAATAATTATAATATTTTTTGCCGAATTCCTTTAAATTATTTTATTATTATTAATATACTAATTTTATCGTTATTTCTAATTATTTATTATTTTGAATTATTATTTTATAAACATTTAAATATTATTTCAAATTTTATTTATTTTTAAACATTTTTTGCGAAGTAAGCAAAGTCTACTTTAAATGTCTTTGAAAAGATAAAAAAATAATTATCACATATATGTTGCAGTCAGAACTCTTAATTAGACAAAAGTACTATTGAGTAGCAAAATCAGTCAAAAGTACTTACTTTTGATCGCATGCTTTAGTCAATAATACTTTTGACTAAAATAGCAGTTAAAAGCACTTTTGGCGATTGGTTTTGGTTAGGTTATACCCTTTACACGTTTTAATTATGCAGATTTTTATGAAATGAACTACAAATTAAAGTTTACTTGGATTTTTCGTTAGGAAATACCTACCAATTTTCACTTTTTGGACTTTTTCTTTATTCATCTTGTAAATTCTTAATTAGTGCCAAATTTCGTAGCTATAAATTAAAGGCAAGTAACCAATTAGTTTTGATTACGGCACAAATTTCATACAAAATGCAGCAAAAATGAAGCAAAAATGCTTATAAAGTATATCTTTTGATTGGGTCGATTAAGTAGCTTAATTTTAACGTACTTTAATAAACCGTAGATCTGAATGTTGGATTACAAGTAACTAAAGTTTATTTGGAGCACATTTTTTGTACGTTACGAATTTCAACTTGATCTCTCCACGCGATCTGGAGATAAATGGTCTTGACGGACGGACAAACGAACAAACAGTGAAACGTTACCGTTTCCGTTTTTACCTTTTGAAAGGTAGAACCCTAATTAACGCTCTTAGCTTAGCCCGTGATTAAACTATAATATATTTATCTTATATTTTCTGAATTGCCTTTGTTCTTAAATAGCATTACCATTTAAAAGTAAAGTGTAATAACAATTTAATTAAAAATATTTCGCAGAATTTAGTCAAACAAAATACTTTATATTAATATATTTTAATCAATTCATGAATAAAATTATTAATTGTTATTTTTGAGATAGAATAAAATTTATTATTATTGAAATAAAATAAACACTAAATGTTGAGAGAGGCTACATTTAAATCGATTACACAGAAACTGAAATTAGCGTTCAATATATGTACGTAGAACAGGCTGAACCACATGCTCATTTTTGTTCATATGTAAAAATTGTTGGTTAGTATAATTTAATAAAACCTGTCAAAGATCAGCTAAAATTGCTTAGTTTTTTAGTATGTCTTCAACATTTTTTTTTATGGAGAAGACAGCAAACGAGCGTACGGGTCACCAGATGGTAAGTGATCACCCTCGCCCACGGATCTGTACAACTCCAGAAATCTACAGGACAGCGTTGCTGTCCTTTAAGGTAGATGAGCACCGGGGCCCGGCATTACTCAATGCGAAGCGTAGTAGCCGAAGCCACTACTGAACGCCGGTTGTAACCGGTTGAGTGCCGGGGGTGGTAACTCTCCCACACGTACTTTAGTCGCCTCTTACAATACCATCAGGATTATTGATCGATTTTTTTTATTGATTGATTCCAGCTATTCTAAGCCAAAATCACACGGCTAAACTCAACATGTTTTTTTTAAGTTTTAACGCCCAAATATAATCCTAAACGTCTCTGCACACCTCTCTCGACATCACCTCTACATATCCTCCGGGGGTTTTTGTGTTTATTGTGTGAGCTTCATCCAGTATCATCGATACTGTATGTTTGAAGTTTTCAGCTGAACGAACGAACCGAAGTGTCCCCTTACTTTTTACCACTTACTTTTTCTTAGTAAATTTAATTAATACTATTTTTTGTCATTATTTTATCATTAATTCTCTCTACGTGCCTAAACTGTACTCTCAAAATGCACTGTATTACTACGATTGCAACTCCACAGCATTAATGTTTCTTTCCATTTTTCTTCTGAAACACGTACCACGTCACACATTGGTAACAGCACGATATCGTGTTCTACCAAATATGCAGCTATGCTCACATTGCGTCTCACCAATGCAGCTAAGGCACTGTTTACTCCGTTGTTACCGGTACCAATATGATTTCCCCATAGATTTCATATCCTCGTTCAGTTGCTCCAAATCTTTTCATATTCGCAAATAAAAATATTGCGAAACTTTAACGCCTTATGTAGATAATAGAACACGCAATGCTTAAAAAAAAAAACATTTTTTTGTCAATTTCCAACTATATTGTATGTTCATTATATAAAAAACAAAAATATTTATTACCGCAAAAGGAAAAACAATATTATTATTTTTTTATGGAAAAGACGGCAAACGAGCGTACGGGTCACCTGGTGGTAAGTGATCATCGTCACCCACGGCTCCGAGTAACTCCAGAGGAGCTACAGGAGCGTTGCCATGGAAGGGCACCGGGGCCCAGCATTACCTAATGCGAAACACAGTGGCCGAAGACACTTCATAACGCCGGTCTTAAATGCCGGTGGTGGTAATAATCTGGTCGAATCTGCCCATGCATGTTGCCATTACTGGCAACGTGACTCTACCACACGCACTTTAGTCCTCTCTTATGATACCATCAGTACCAGGGTGATCCTATTCTAAGCGGGAATCTCACGGCACAAATTTGTCTCCCTCGTCACAATCCTTAGTCACAATTAACTTAATAAGACATCCGCTAATTACAGGCTTATCGCATATATTAATTGAGACGTAGGTGGAACACACGTTAATTTATATATTATTTAGATACAAAATCATTCGTCTGAAAAATAGAGATATATATAAGAATGCAGCTTCCTTCATATATAGGCAACGAATAGAAAATTAATACGATAAATATCAATCATTTTTTATAAAAATATAGTTATTATAACAGTTGTCTTAATAATGTGTACGTATTCTTCAGTGTGAGTGAGAGAAAACATAGGAATCAGTAACTAAAGTAGCATAGACTATGCCGTCAGCTCAATTTCAAGTCGGACAAATGAGTTGCTTCTGTTTACACGCAATATCTCAAATTTGAGCCGAAAGCGGAGAACATCTAGTTTGTCTTCACACTCTTTGCCGTATAGAGAATAATAGACAGAGAGAACTTAAGACACATCTTTCGGCATTATGTGTTAAGTGGCGGAACTCAACACCGCACATTGCCTCATTAGTTTCACGCTGTATCCCGCACGAGGCAGAGGAAACCCGGGAACATAGTGTTAAGACACTCTATTTCACTTCCGTTCCCCACTTTTCGCCGAATTTGAGGCATTGTGTGTTGAGCGGCGGAACTCAACGCTACGCTTTGCCCTATTACCAGAGCGAAGAAATGAAACATTAAATATTTAAATTGAAAATATTAAATATTTCATTTCCTCGACTGGGGATCGAACCCAGAACCTGTCGGGTACAGTCACACGCTTGTGCCGCTGCGCCACGGCAGGCATCAACACCTCATTACCAGAGCGAGTGAAAATACTAAATATTACACTTCCTTGAGCAGGGATCGAACCCAAGCATGTCGCGTTTACAGTTGCACGTCTATATGCCTGATCCACGACAGGCCTCAGCGGAAACATATGTAAAAATTTTGTTAAAAGTAAAATTTTCCTTTGAGATATATTTGAAGCTTACGACAACAGCAACATTCAAGCGTAATGAATTGAGTTGGCTGTAACATAATAATATACTAAAAAGAAAATATGTAATTATACATAAATGAAATACTACACTCACATACGGATATAAATTATATTTCAAACAAAATGTTTATTAATTGTTGGATGGGCACTTCAAATACTGCATGAAAAATAAAGCTATAAACTTTCATGAGAGATATTGAGTTTTATTCAGCAAACGCTCATCGTATCTGATTTTAATCAAATTTTAGGTCAATTTCAGCACTTCTTCGTTCAATATTTAAAAATATGTACTAATTCCACTAAAACTTAGGCAAAATACATAAAAAATAAATTAAAATAATATCTGAAGTAATATTAATTCATTTTTACTATTGTAAAAATTTTATTCCACACTTACGAGAGAAAACTTATAAAATTTTGAACGTAGCGGGATTTGAACCCGCGCCACTTGGAAACAGTCCAAGAAAGAGTATTACCATCCAAGTTGATTTGATGATAGATGATTTAATCACAAGTACACAATGCGATAGGGTACTCTAGGGTAACTCTGGTCACACGTACAAAAGAATACGCTAGAACTATTAACGGGATTTTCTTCTTTCACAATTTCTCTGTAATTGGACTATTTAGCCCAAACATATTTTCCAATACAAACCAGTAGTTACTAAGATTAGCGTATTGAATCTCACAAATTTTATAACCTGCATGTACTATATAGTAAAGATATAGTAAAATATAAGTATACTGTGTACTAACAATACTAACAACACTTACCTACATAAGAATTCGGTGGAAAATGGGAAAAAAACTACCTTAATTGAAAAAAAACAAAAACATCTCAAAGATTTCACTGGTTGTGGGTTCGATCCCTGCTTAAGGAAGTTAAATATTTATTATTTTCTATAAAATATTCAACAAAACGGGGACTTGAATTCTGCCACTTAACACGAAATGACTCCGCAATTCCTCGGTCTCTTCGACCTACAATACTATTTACAGCGTGAAGAGTAAAAAAAAAGAAGGAAAATATTTAAAAGATTTCAGTAGTAATAAAAAGCTATCCAAAGTACTATAATTTTATCTGCCAGGCTAGCCACATTCTTTAAAATCCGCCCAGCTTAATGAAATAAGCAACTGCCTCGTAATTTCAGGGTGCTTGGCAAATTTTGTTGATAACAACTAAGGGATTAAGTTGTTACTTTAATTTCCTAGTTTTTTTTTATTTGTACTCCGTATTTTCGGTTGAGTTAATGTTATTTTTCAATTTTCACTTTGGTCAACACAAAATTCTGTGGACTGTCGCAGCGCAGCGGCAGCAGCGTTTGACTGTAACCGACATAGGTTTGGAATTCGATCCCCACTCGAGAAAATGAAATATTTAATATTTTCAATTTAAATATTTAATGTTTTCATTTCTTCGCTCTGGTACAAGGCAAAACGCGGCGTTGAGTTCCACCACTCAACACGCAATGTCTCAAATTCAGCGGAAAGTGGGGAAATGCTTTTTACGTGACCTTCCAGTATTGTCGATACTGTGTTTCGAAGGTCAACTGAGGCCTCCCCCTCCCTCTCTTACAACTCACCATTCCTTCATAAATCTTTTTTGCCGTTCTTTCTTCACTCATACGCTCAGACCACCTGAGCACGTTCTTCTTCATTCTCACTGTGACATCCACGCTAGTACCTACCAGTCTGTATATATGAAAGTATATACAAGTACGAATTGTAGTTAGTATGTCACCTTATAGGCATTAATTATTACATCAAATTTTAATCAATGTTCATACACAATTTTCCTGACACTAAAATATCGACTTCGAAAATTGTAGTGCTAAATTGGATACTAGCTATTGTGTAGAGACAAGTTATTATCAGCTGAAGCTGAAACTGAAGCTGAATTAAATATTTAATATTTTCATTTCTTTGCTCTCTCTCTCTCTCTGGTAAGCAAATAAAAGGCGGCATCGACCTCCTCTACTTTACACGCAATGCCCTAGGATTTTGGCAGAGAGTTTGGAACGGAAGTATTCTAATAGGAACACATTCGTACTCTTTATACGAGTATGCTAAAAACAGAGTAAAACTAACAGAAGTAAAAAATATGCATATTACTATTAAACAAAAATTTTGGAATTATCATATACTATTTATAGCATATTAGGATTCAGAGTTTTAGATACATTTATGTTTGTTTATTTCAGCATGAAAATATTAAACTAAATAAAATAAAGTTAAAACCTTATTATAAACTTCTGACAATATTCTTAGAACGTAGAATTAGTTCGTATCAAGATTTTAATATTAGTATATTAATATTAAGAGAAAAAATGTTTATTATTTTTTATTAATCTATCAAACCATAGCCTGTATAGTAATTAGGAAAAACATATTGACTGAAGGAGAAATGAATCAAACTTAAGGCGAGGGAGGTGTTGTTCTGAAAATATTCAGTTATAAATAATTTGATAATATTTTATATATTTAAAACTAATTAAAAATAGTGAATGAACCACGGACGACAATTCGACCAAGTGTCTACCCGTGACCACGGACAACTACAAAACGCAGAAACGTCAAGGTTCAAAAATATATAGTACTAAATATACGCGATTAATCAATCCCTTTTAAAAAGCTTCATTCAATATGCCCACAGTTACTTTAACCGCACTCACGAGATACATAGAAACGATTGACATAAATAGACATGCAATACATTTTAAATATCTACTTACAAGAAAATTGACTGAACATTCTGTCAATAACAAACAAGATTAAATTTTTATTAAATTAATTTTAAGGCCTGTCGTGGCGCAGCGGCACAAGAGTGTGACTGTAACCGACAGGTTCTGGGTTCGATCCCCAGTCGAGGAAATGAAATATTTAATATTTTCAATTTAAAAATATTTAATGTTTAATTTCTTCGCTTTGGTAATAAGGCAAAGCGCGGCGTTGAGTTCCGCCCCTCAACACGCAATGCCTCAAATTCGGCGGAAAGTGGGGAAAGGAAGTGGAACGGAGTGTCATAACACTAGGTTCCACTTCCGTTCCCTCTGCCTACCCTGCCTAGTGCGGGATACAGCGTGAAGCTAAAAAAAAAAAAAAAAAATAACAAACTCCGGACCTAAAAATATTTCATTTTGCAAAGTAAAATAAAACATAGCTAAGAACTACAGCGATGTACAAGGCTTTCGACTTGCGACAAAGGCTCTCGAGTAAAAAACAGCACTTAAACAGATTCATTAATTCTGTAGCTGCGGTGCCACAGACGGGTCAAACTTTTTGCATATGGATCTAATAATTCAATGTTATGCCAAAAATGCCCTCAATCCTTTTAGAATAGAGATGACACTCTTCAAACTGCTTGAATTTTATGAAACATAGCTTACAACAACTATAACGAAACTGATTTTCTAATAAAAAAAACCACATCGTGATCCGTTGAACAACTACGGTGATGAACAGAAAGACGGTGTCATACATAAACAGACAAGTCAAATCAAAGGGTTAACAACATTTATATAAATAAAAGCCTGCTCTTTCTTATCTAACCTGTACAATTTCACATATTTTCTATAGTTTTAGCTTGAAAGTAGTACAAACATCCATCTTCACAAACTTATATGTTATTGATTATTGTTATTTACTTTTATTATTAGTATGGTAGTAGGAGTGTTAGTAGAAGATCTACTTTACAAGTAAGTTAACCTCCTTAATAGACGATCGAACTTAGACAAAACTTGTTATGTTGCGCTAGTATGTAAACGTCAGGTATATTGTTCTAAGCTACACTATACATATGTACTAATGTATACTCCATGTACGAAATATTATACTCAAAAATGACTATAGTGCTGAAACTAAATTAGGAAACTATTTTAACTTTGCTCATTGAAATTGTAGAAAAAATGCGTATGAAATTTTATTTTGTACAAGAAATTAATGAAATTTATTTCCAGTTTCACCACTAGCTGTATAATAGTGCCGGGTAGCCTTATCTGACAGATGAGCAATATTTTTTTCGCGTTATTGACGTTCTGTCAGCTATTACAGGAGTAATTATTTTCTACCAGATTATTGCAAGGGAACTTTATGGTGAAACAGAAAAAAAATTAAGCAGCCTCTCTCTGTAAGTAAATATTTATTGTCTGAACTAGCCCTAAGAGCCAATTAGTGAAGTACTTAATAATTTCAAATTTAGAGCTAGTGAAAGGAACTTTTGCATTTTCGTTTTTCGTCGATTAGAAAATGTACTTAAAATAATTAATTTTATTAAGGAACGTCGTGGGGCAAGCAGCATGTGACTATAAAGTGAGAAGTAATTGGTTCAATTCTAACTCAAGGACAACATTTAATATTTTTATTTATTTGCTCTAGCGATTACGAAGAACACCACGTTAACTTCCGCAATTTAACGTGTAATACCTCAAGGATAATATGAATAACGAATTAGTCTTTATGGGATTAGAGCTTCTTCTTTACACTAGATTACTAAATCCCTCGTGACTACTCTATGTGCAGCATAAAACTCAAATAAATATATAAAACATTTTTTTTTTAAAAATGCAACGAAATTTCCAGCTTTTAATTATTGATAAAAGAACCCAGCTCAAAGGATGTCCCAATGGAACAAACACTAGTAGTAAGTCAACACACAACCTAATCGAGGAGTCGCTAGCAAATATTCAATTTCCGTTGCATTCACTCTCACGGGATAAAACTAGATTTTACGGTTATCTTTGGAGCGGATGAGGTCGGTTTCAAAATATATTCGATAAATTCGATCATTTATTACCAATTTGTGGAAAGAAATTGTAAAATCAAATGTTTTCTTTCCTTTTACATTCGCCTTTTCTCGTTCTTCCATATTAAATAAAAAGACGGATTTCAGTCTTCTCTATGTGACCTTATAATTGGAGAGAGAACACTTACATATTTTGTTTTTTTTCCTCTGCCAAACAGCAAAACAAGTGACAGGACACTTCGTTACCCAATTTCCGCCTAATTTTCCACGTTTATCTTATATATATTCTTTATTGCATAAATTACTACATTATAGAAAAATAACAATTGTAAAGCATGTTTACAATGGCGGATTTATTTCTATAAGAAATTTCTTCCAGCCAACCAATGGAAGTGGGAGAAGAAGTCGCGGAGTAAAAAAATCAAAGAGTAATTAAAACAATAATAAAAAAATAGCAATAAAATACAGTATCTAATATGGATCTATATGAACATACATACACATACACAGACAAATACACATACATACATATATATACCTATATACATACACACAAATACATATATATACATACATATACATACACATACACACATATATCATAGATTGATGATAAATATACAAGAAAAAAAAAATATAAAAAAGAAAATAATAAGGGTTAAGGTAAAAAATTAATTATTTACACTTGCAAGTAAATGCTTTTTCAATTGGGATTTAAAAGATATTAACGAAGGACTTTTCTGGATAGGAATTGGCAGTTGATTCCAAAGCAAAAAAATAATTCCCCGGGTATATTTGATTCACTATCACTGGGCTTACTGCCAGATGTTATGTCGCTGTACCGTGGCGAACGTATTCTATTTTTTTTTTACTTTGTCTTGCCTATTTTTTATGCAATTAATATTGAATAAAAATATTTAAAACTAGACTTTATATGCTGCAACTGTGTGATTTTTGGAGAAAAGACACAGCTGATTCTACAGAGGGAGGCTATGTGCCCAGTGAGAAGACTCTACGTTCCCATAATAATACTTCCTTCCGTTTATTAGTTGTTAAGTGGTGGAACACTGTGCTATTTCTTCTATGAAGAAAATAAAAATATTTAATATTTCACTTTCGGTCCTTGAACCACGATGGCCTTTTTATTTTTTTTATTACATAGTATTCTTTACGCTAAATACAACGCGTAAGTATTTGCAATAGATTAAAAAAATATTATAAACTTATAGCAAAACAATTTTCTATAAATTTTACAAGGAAAATCGCAAATATTTTGTTTAATAGTATCATCTCGCTTACTCAAAGTGACTGTTGCGAACATGAATGCTCATATAAGTTATGTTTGACAGAGACGAAATGTGATAATAACTTGTCTCTACACAGGGACGTATATCGTCCACTTTAGCTCTACTATTTTGTAAGTCGATTCTATTCATATTTCAGTGTCAGAAAAAATGTATATTGATTTTGAACAAGAAAATTTGTATTTTTGAGCTACAAAGTTTAATAAATTTTGTATACTTTTTGCTATTAACGTGTACGTTTTATATGGGAAGAATAATATAAAAAAATAGTACTTCCATCACTAAAACTAATAATTTTATTTATTTAAGGTATAATAAAAAAAATATTATAAGTAGAGTCAAGTTCTATGTAAACGAGGTTACTGGCAGTAATTAGTTATCTAATATTACAATACTACAGAGTTAACTATTTTAAAATAAACAACAAACAAACAACAAAATAGTTACTCGGTATGTCACTTGATACGTCTCACGTCTCTCTCTCTCTCTCTCTCACTACGTACTCATTTAACGTTATCTACAAAACCAGGTAGGTGTAAACCAACGAAGACGGCAATGATATCACTATCTCCACCAAATTAAGACTTACATAGATGTGTCATGTAAAACGTAAATAACAAACGGAATTCAAATATTGTAAAAAGATATGTTAAAAAGATATTTTAACCATGTCACGTCGTGGCAGGTGTATGAGCGTGCGCCTGTAAATTAGGCAGGTTACAGCTTCTGTTATTTTTTTTCAGCCTCACGATATATTCCACATATGGCAGGGTAGGCAGAGGAAATCTAGAAACCTAGTGTTAAGACACATCGTTTCTTTGTCCACTTTATGCTGAATTCGAGGCATTACGTGTTGAGTGGTGAAGCTCAGAGTCCTGAAGAAAGCGAAGAACTTTAAAAATAAACTAATTTAATAGAAATTATTAAATATTTCATTTCCTTGAGCGAAGATCAAACTCATATCCTGTCGTTATATATGATTTTCAAATATTTTACAATTGTATTTTTTTATAACCCTTTAAACAGTTTAATTTTATTTTATTGAACAAAGCTGTTTTTAACCATCCTATAACACTGCGATCCGCAACTCGCAAGTGAAATATTTAAAATTATCATTTATTCACTCTAATAATAAGGAAAAGCGCAGCATTGAGTTTCGCCACTGAACATGCAATACCTGAAATACTGATCGATATAAAGTGTCTTAACAGTAAGTTCCCCAAGTTAAAAAACTATAATAAACAATGCAAGATATAAGAAAATTACCATTCCTAAGGGCCAAGTTCATCGTACTCTTTCGTTTATATTAGTCAATAACCACGATGGTAATGGCTTCAATAATTTTTAAGAAGATATTAATATTTACAAACTGATTCCTTTTTCCTATACCAGTGTGTAATGCAGTGTTTTATTCTGTATCAGAAAAATTAAAATTAAAAGGATTAAAAATAGTATTACTATAATGTAGAGCAGTGAATATAATAATGTTTAAAAACCACTTAAATGTTTGAAAGTAAAGTGAATTGAACATGTACTTCTCAGTAATCGTCAAATAATTAACGTCTTTAGAAATCACGTGCTAAACTAACTGTACGAGTACGTTATCATTTTATACGTTCACTAATAGTAGAGTTATTTTTGCTAATGGTAAAATAAAGCTTTATTGTAAAACTATAAGATAAAAAATTAGTTAGCTCTAAATAAAAGCAAACGTATAAAAACTACATTTATCTTCACACTATTTCAGTATAGACGAAATTAATGAACCGTCATTCACACCAAGAGTGATGTGTTTTGTCTAAAGCAACAGTACATAGAAAATAATTTAGAGTTAAATGTTGCATATTTTCGTGCAATTTTTAACATTTCTTTTTAGTTATAGCACATTTTTCTTTCCAAAGTGTTACACAACATCTAGTAAAGAAAAATATTTATAAAAAAAGGTCTGAACATTAGCGTATTGCCCACCTTTTTATGGACAAAGATATGATCATTTTTTGGACGTTTTTTTTATTTTCCCACTATATTCCTCACGGGGCAGTGTAGGAAACTTGGGAACCTAGTGTTAAGACACTTTGGGGCACTCTGTATTGAATGGCGTAAATAAATTAAGCTTTGTAGAGGTACAATATTACCTTGACTCAGATTCTATACGGTAATTGTCACGGGCGTATGTTTTTATCATTTAAGAGATCTCAATAATCATTTAGTTTTAGATCAGTAGACTCTAAAACATTATCCATACATATGTTTTTTTTTTCATGTATCCCGCACATGTCAGGGTAGGCCGAGAGGACCTAGTGTTAAGACACTCCGTTCCATTCCCCACTTTCCCCCGAATTCAAGTCTCTTAGAAAGACTCTATGTATTTTTGAAATTATATCTCTAGAAGAGTGGAATGTATGTGTGTAATGGATTGATCGTCTTACATAAGATCGAAGCTGTAACCAGGATTACTTATGCATGCTGTTATAAAACCTTAGTGGCAGGCGAGCTTACTATGGGCCACCTTATAAATATAAACTCCATAACAACTTATAATAATCTCGCCCTCCACTGCCGTCTTATAAGAACATACGCGAGCGTCTCTCTAGCATTTCTTGTATGTTAAGAGATTTTTCAATGGACTTTAGTGATAGTGTCGTGTACCATAATGCGATTTTACATTACATTTGATCTACGTGCAATGCATTTTTAAGAGACAAAATAAAGGTATTCCTCTCCCATTTGATACAACTGAATACGTACTGCTTTATAAAATTGACCATTTATATTTTTTTATTGCATAATAGAAATATTTTTCGTGAGAATAATATAATACGTTTACAAATAAATTTAATCGCTTAGCTCAGCAAGTTGCTAAGCTTAATTAGAGTACGATCTTGTACGGCTATCTCCTTAATGAATAATTATAAACTTCAAAAGTTAAAGATCTATGATAATGTGTTCTAGTTATGAGTTTTCAATTCATTATTGTCTAATAAAATATTTCGTACTTCACGATAGACCGTCGTGGCTCAGCAGGACAAGCTTGTGACTCTGAACGAAAGATTGTGGGTTCGATCCCCAATCGAGGAAATAAAGTATTTAATATTTTGATATGAAATATTTAATGTTTTCATTTCTTTCTTCTATCCGAAGGAAGAAATGAAAATATTAAACAAGGCAAAAGCGAGGCGCTAAGGTCCGCTACTGCACATACAGTGCCCCAAATTCAACGAAAAGTGGAGAACCGAAATTGAACGGAGTGTCTTAATATTAGGTTCCTATGTTCCCATGTTGTTCTGCGTACCCTGCCATGTGTGGGATACAGCGTGAAGCTGAGAAAATAACCATTTTATGAATATTTCTTACACCACATTCCGGATATTGCAGGATAAGCATATGAAACCTAGAAACCTAGTGCTAAGACAATCCTATCCCCATTTTTCCTAAAGCAATGCATGTTGAGTGGCGTAATTCGAGACTGCTTTTTGTTTCATTATAAGAGAGAGAAAAGTGAGATACTTCGTCGAATTAACAGTCCCTCGCTTGTCCTGTGACCCGAAGGCCTATATATTATTTCATTCATTGATTTATCCGTTTCCGTTTTCCGTTTTTGTGCTGATCAATAGAATTGAACGACGTGATTTACCTGCTAGAGCAAAGAATTGTACGTTATCCGTACCCACAAGTAGATATTAAACGATGCCAATTTTGAAAAAAATGATAGTAATTTTATTATTTTTTGTCACATTTTTCGTTATATAAAATACCTGTGAGTACTTCAATTGAAAACTTAATATCGTGAACATCTCTATTTTTTTTCAATAAAGAAGCTGAGAACCATCTGAAAGGCTAAAACTTATAATGAAATTAAAACTTGTTAAACTTAAGCACTCATTGAGCTAAATAATTAGCTGGTTCTTTTCAGATTACGTATTAATGTATAAACTAAAGTTTTTTTTGTAGACAGAGAAATTTTAATCAATTTTATTATTTCGTATATTCAAAAGTGTAGCATTGTCTTCAATATGGCAGGGTAGTCATAAAGGACCTAATGTTACGACACTGCTCTATACTTCCACTTTCGACTTCTAGACACAAGGAAATTTTGCACTTGTTTGTTGTTTGCATTTTACACTTGGAGATGCCAGTTAGCAAGTGAAAATAATTAATTTCTCATTATACAATCCACGACCATTACTATTGCAGACAAAAGCTTTTCCATATCGCTACATTTTATCTTGTATTTAATTAACAATAAGTAAATATATTTAGGGCTCAATCTCAGCAATAAATGGGAAACGGGACAGAGTGTCTTAACACCAAGTTCCCAACTATCCTCTGCCCTGCCATATTCGGGATATATCTATATCAAGAAATCTAAGAAAAAAAAATATAACTAATAATCTGTATGTGCAATCTTAAAAAAACATTATTTAATTAGAGACTACACGTGCTTTAAAGATAATTTCACATCGAATGGAGGAAACTTGTTGCGTTGCTTCCCTTTATGAGACACAGTATATATGACGTAAACCTGAAACGTAATAAGAACTAGGAACTCACGTTTCCCTTTGAAGCATGCTTCTGCATAATTAATATGATATTTTATAGAAAATGTTATAAGTTGACAAAGTTGATCAAAGAAGCTTTGAATGATAGATTAAATACATGATGGGTAGATATTTTCTATATGTCATATCTCAAATACTCATGTTTAACACATGTTTCTATTATGAAATTGGATAGAATTGAAGGCCACTCGTGGCGCAGCGGCGCAAGCGTATGGCTGTACCCGATAAGGTTTTTTTTTTTTTTAAATCTGGCAACCTCCATCGTGAGGAACGGAGACGTTGGCTGCGTTAAAGTTCATATTTTTTACTCTGTTTGTATTTTGTTGGTTTTTGGGATATCTTTGGTGTTTTCTTTATATGTTACACATTTGACTATTTTTATCTTATTTTACTAATTTTTTATTACAATTTTATCTTTAACAATGGTACATTTAAATACACTATTTTACTTAATTTATTTAATTTTATCTTTTTAATCTCTAATTTTTAATAATATTGCTATGTCATCTTATTGCTACATGATAACCTATGATAATCAACATTATCTAGGAATCATGGACTAAGTTCCACAGCCATATTATTTGCTATTTTCTTTTTTATTTCTTGTTTACATATATAATTATTATTTGGTTTAATTTAATTTTGACAAATGAATGATTGAGTAGGGGAGGTGTGCTGTTTCGGTGCGCCAGGATTTTTAGTGGTTTCCACTTAATACATGCCTTTGCTTCCCAGAATGGTGCTGTTGCCCCATTCTGGTCAGGAATGGTTGGCTTATTTTTCCTTTTTTTGTATTGTACGGAAGTGGAAACCACTATGTTTAACCTGTATTTGGGGACTAATCTGCTGCTTCGCATGTGACCTAAATTTACGAACAATGTGCTGTGCCCAGTAAGTTCAGGCACACATGTTACGCCCGACGTGTGCTCCCAGAGTACACTTCCGGCGCCCAAGACCTGACCACATACCTCCTTTTGTAGTTTAGTACGTCCTTTGCCACATATCCCCGTTCCCAGCAGACATCTTCAGCAGTACGCTACTGTTGCTTGTGAAAGCGACTCCCAACGTTTCCGGACGGGACAGACTTCACTGAAGGCATTGGGGTCTGTGCGGTCAATTACCCGATAAGGTTGTGGGGTCGGTCTCCACTCGAGGAAATGAAATATTTAATATTTTCAATTTAATGTTTTCATTTCTTCGCTCTGGTACAAGGCAAAAAGCGATGAGTTCCATTACTCAAAACGCAATCAATTTTAGTACGATAGTTAAGATTTTATTTTATGAAATACTAATCAATTTTTACTTTACGGAATTGTCCACATTTAAGGCCAACAACGCAACTGTAGCTCCCCTGGTATTACACGGAGCCGTGGGTGACGGTGATCACTCACTATCCGACGACCCGTACGCACGTTTGCCTTGTCTTTTCCATAAAAAAAACAATTGTAAGTTTATACTTCTTGTCAAATTTCAAAACTCTGGAACTTCATAACTCTGGAAGTACCCTGTAGATTTCGCTTAAGTGGTGAATGTCATACAAAATGAAGCAAAATTTATCTTTTGATTCCGTTGACTAGGAAACCTAATTTTTTATGTGCTCGAAGGGATCGCAAATTTGAATATTTGATATTAAAAGATCAGATTCTCTTCCGGTTTTTCCTTTTGATGTAGGTAACCTTATAAACTATTTAGTAAATGTATCTACTAAGTATTTCGTTGCAGCCAAATATCGTCCATTTTATAGTAACAGTTATATATTAATTACTGAACGTTGTCTACAATTAACGAGTTACTCCAAAAAGACACGTCCAAATTTTTATTTTGCTAAGGTATGCTTGGGAACCTAGTGTTAGAACACTCCGTTCCAGTTCTGTTCCCTACTTTCCGCCGAAATTGAGGCAATTCGTGTTGAGTGGTGAAACTCAACGCCGCGCTTTCCCATGTTACTAGAGCAAAGAAATGAAAACATTAAATATTTAATTTGAAAATATTAAATATTTCATTTCCTCGAGCGGGGATCGAACCCACAACGTGTCGATTACAGTCACACGCTTGTGCCGCTGCGCTACGGCAGGCCTCAAGTAGTGAAGACGCTTATCATATTATATTGAATTAAGAAAGAAATACATTTGTAGCAAAGCGCAATCAGTCAATCCACCAATACCATATTGAAACAAAGTTTTATTGAGAAAAAACATCCTTAACTCCAAATTACTATAGTAGTTATATTATAGATATTTATTTTAATTATTACATTTATTACTCAGCTTCACTTTGTATCCCGCACATGGCAAGGTAGGCAGAGGGAACTTGGGAACCTAGTGTTAAGACACTCCGTTCCACTTCTGTTCCCCATTATTACATTTATTGTAAGTATAATAAATTATTAGCAAAAAATACTATTCCTACACGCCTTCCACTAAGGCTTTTTGCTTTTTTTTTTTTTTTTTTCAGCTTCACGCTGTATCCCGCACTAGGCAGGGTAGGCAGAGGGAACGGAAGTGGAACCTAGTGTTATGACACTCCGTTCCACTTCCTTTCCCCACTTTCCGCCGAATTTGAGGCATTGCGTGTTGAGGGGCAGAACTCAACGCCGCGCTTTGCCTTATTACCAGAGCGAAGAAATGAAACATTAAATATTTTTTAAATTAAAAATATTAAATATTTCATTTCCTCGACTGGGGATCGAACCCAGAACCTGTCGGTTACAGTCACACTCTTGTGCCGCTGCGCCACGACAGGCCTCCAGGCCTTTTGCTTTACTTATTATATGATTTACGTACTTATTAGTGACACTGATACTTTTGAAATAAATTAGAGTCAGTATTTTGTAGGCCGATTTCAGCTAAAATTGAAGACTAACAATTTTTGGCGGCAGAATTAAAAGCCGTGCTTTAAAAATGTTATGTTACAAAAATATTAAGAGAGAAAAAAACATTATTAGAACAGTATTATAGTCAAAAGATTACAGTTGGTCTGACTTAGATAAAGATTCGGTAAGGGTTAAAGGATTTTATTCGTCCAGAGTAACGTTATCCCTTAAATCCTTAATTTACAAAAGTTTTCATCCAAACATACTTAAACTTTTGACTAATGCAACAATGTTTTCTTTTCTACTCGACTATACAGATAGTTTCTACTAATGTGATATACTAGCGGCATGCTCTGAATTTGCCTTAACAATATATAAATATATATTCCATTGCTTTCTTTAACATAATTTTTTTAGCTTGACTCTGATTCTGGGAATCTAATATAAAGACACTCCGGTTCACTATTTCCTAAAGTGGGAATCGAATCCAAAAATCATGAGATATGATAAAAGCAAATTTACTTTTGCTTTAATAATCAAAAATCTTTACTTCATAAACTATCATATCTTTTATTATTTCATAAAGGTATTAAAAATTATCACATTTGAAATTATTACAAGTGTTCTCTATAATATACAATAAATATTATAAGCAGAAATAAGACATGTTATAACCATTAAAAGATTTTTAACCAAATTTAAAAAAAAAAAACGATATATTCACATGCATTGTACATAATTCAACAGTCAAATACCTAGAAAGTATTTTTCCAATCACGTCCCACTTCAATGAATCGTAGGAGATCATTTCAAAGGTTTAATTCAATCATCTCACAGAACGGTTTGTGACAGAGTACGTTTTTACAAGATGAAATTGATTTCGAGAATTTGAATACTATGGAAACTTCATACTCAAATAAAATTAAAATAAAGGTATATATATATATATATATATATATATATATATATATATATATATATATATATATATATATATATATATATATATATATATATATATATATATATATATATATATATATATATATATATATATATATATATATATATATATATATATATATATATATATATATTTATTGTTTGTATATATGTTTATAAATAGTAACATTAATATAAAAATCTGGTGACACCCAATTTTAACCCTCTTGACTGTACTATATACTGTGTGTGTAAAGATGCTGGCCAAGTGCGATCGAAGCGATAAAACGCCCGATGGATCTCGTACCATTATCTATAAAAATCACGTTTGCAATATGGGAGTCCCCTAAATAATTAAATATATTTTATTTTGTTTTCATCGGCTACAGAAATACATCATCTATGAAAGTTTATATTCCTCAAATTCAGCGGAAAGTGGAGAACGGAAGTGGAACGGAGTGTCTAACACTAGATCCCGGGTTCCCGGGTTCATTCTTCTACCCTGCCCCGTGCGGGATACAGGTTGAAGCTAGAAAATGAAAGTTTATATTAACTATCCATTCCTATTATATAGCCTGGTGAAAAATTAACACCGGAGATTCAGTAATAAGTTCCCTAATTACCTTCTGAGTAGTGTAGAGTAGAGTTTGAGTAGAGTAGAGTTACGTTTAACGTAAAATATTATCGTAAGTAATTTTAATCCATGTATTATGTCTTGTACTCTATTTATTTATATATAAAATGGCGAAACAAGCATTATTAAAATCAGGTTAATTTTAAAAACTGGAGAAATACTCCGCGAAGTTTGGTCTGAACTTGGCATTTGTGTGCGTGTGCGTAGATAGTGTAGGCGGATATCAGCGATGCATACCTTGCTTGGCCCTATTCGGTTCATACAGATTTTTGACAACCTTCCTATACCTCTTGTCTAACATACGATAACATTTTTAATATTTTATTTTGTTCTTCAGTATATATAAAAGTTACAGATAAAATTAGCACTATTAATTTACAAGAATAGAGCAATGTATGTGACCACAAGTAAAAAAGAAAACAAAAACATTGAAAACAATGCCGTCCTTGATGATTTAACAGTGTCATTAATTACTAAGATAAACTAAATGACAAACGAGAAAAAAATGTTCGATGCAATGGCTGTAGTAAGATAATTATTTTTTTGTTTGTTTATGTCTCTACTTCTAATGATCACTCAGAAGCCACACTACTACATACCTATTTACGACAGTACACAATTAATTCCATATGTAGTATAGCAGATTATTGCAGATTAAACAAGTAAATAAATTGCATTGTTCGGGTCTCCATTTTCAATTTTAGTTCAGCGTTGAAACCCTATATCAAGTTCATCTTAAAAGATGAAGAAAAAAGTTTTTGTTCGAAATCAAATCATTCTTAGAGAGAATATTTCTCTTGTAGTACGTTTTTTTTATTTGAAGCTTTATTTCCACATTCGGCAGCAAATGTGTTTAAGAAAACACCTCAATCCTATAAGCTTTTGATCTTTTAAGATATACATATGTCTTTTGGTACAAGCAACAATTATCTAATTACATTAGTATGGAACTTTGTATACTCAGATAATTAAAATATTCTGTTTTTATACAATGTATAAAAAACCACGTATAACTCTTTTACAGTGTCTATGTTTTGTATTCGTTCTACACAAAATAAATGATTATCTACAACTGAAAAAGCTCAGTAGTTTACAATTTAAGCAAATAGTAAGAAACGACACATTTAATAAATGAGCGTGAAAATATAATCTCTGTAAAGAACCTATTATATTACTTCATCAACTTCTTCATAATAAACAAAATATTTTTTTTTTAGAAAAAAAAAAAAATACTTTACTTTAAAGATGACTGTAATAACTTTCATAAATTAAAACCAAGTAATTTTATTGTCAAATATTTATAAAAGCGTTACTTGGAAGGCTTTTGTCTGAAACTGATATTACATCGCACTCACTTAACGCTGCCATTTCTTGTTGAGAGGAAGTGACAGATGACAAACGAGCTGTCCACAGGATCTTAAGTTCAACTACACAATGAACGATGCTTAGGTTATTATAGAAGATAAAAAACATATTAAAAAAACCGTTCAAGTTTTTATAAAGACTGATGAAATATATTAAAATAATTTTGTAATTTTGTTTTTTTTTGAGCTTTGTTATTTAATAATTAATCAATTATTAATTTAATTAAATAATTAATGATTATTCTTTATTTAATATACGTATTAGAAGCGGAAAATAAAAAAAAATATTTTTGCTTACTATTATTATATGTATCATAGATAATAAAAAATGTTCAAAAACCTTAAATAATTATGAAAAAGAACTTTGTCTTGTCTTGCATATGCCGTGATAATTTTTTTTACAAATTATTAACTTTTGATTGCAATAAATACCTACTATATTATAAATATATAAATATGTACAACTAAAATGAGAATTACGTTGTATTAAATTCTCAGTTCAGACAAAAATGCATATGGACGAGTCAATGTCATCGAGTATAACAACAGTAGAAAATACAAGAAAGTCAACAATATTTATGATTATTCTAATATTGAATATAATAATATTTGAATATTGTTTTATAAATACTTATACAATTATAATTACAAAAATGGAAATGACCTTTAATCGTGAACATATTTTTTTTAAATTCAGTTTTAATGACAGCGCCACGTAGCGCAGTAGGTAGCGTAATGTATTAATCAGTCTATGGTTGTATGTATGTCTGTTTCTATGTTATGTGGTAAAGCCGAAACAGGTTGAACGATTTTGATATTTGATAACGTCAATCAATTTGCCCTGCGAGAGCCACTAAGGACATAACATTCATTATCCACAACTATGTGAAACAAAAATCAGCATACTTGTCAAATGAACAGGTGACCCGTACGCTCGTTTGCCTTGTCTTTTCCATAAAAACAAAAACATATGTCGTTGAATATATATTTACAATGATATTTAGTTACCCGTATGGATATATATAGATACACTTCTTTTTCCCCACTTTCCGCCAAATTCTGGAGGCATTGCATGTTAAGTGACGGAACTCAACGCCGCACTTTATTACTAGATTAAAAATAAAACAAAAAACATTGAATGAGAATCGAACCCACAACTTGTCGCGTTTACAATTTTACTCTTGTACGTTAGAACCGATCTCTTACTTTTAATAATTGCAGTTCATGTTTCAGTATTTTATTCTATTTAAAAACAATACATCTAACTTGATGTTGAACGTCTTCTGAAAGCAAGTAGCAAGACAATCAACTCAGCTTTATTTATGCTAGCCAAAGTAATTTTAGACGATACCAATTATTTCATTTCCTTTTTTGTTATTTTTTTGTACAAAAAATATAAATGGACGAGTGATTTTTATATTTTCATTATTTAAATAATGGATGAGTCTGTTAGTTGTTAAATATATCTTTTTCTTATGATTAAGTAAACTTATAAGATGTATACAAAGACAAGATATTTAAAGACGAAGTCACTGTGGCTAACTTCGAAACTTTCAATCCTTTCCTATTTCTATTATACTAGGGACCTGCCCGTGCATTGAAGCTAAAATTTCAGCTAAATAAAAAAAAAATAGCAATATTGTCGAATTTAATAACAAATATTAAATGTTGAAGTAGGTAGGCATTTTCGCACACTCCTTTTCGTGTTTTTTAAAGTTAAACTTCAATTGATCATTTACGCCACAGGGACAAAATAAAAAATATTTATCAAGTCAAATAGAAATCAAATCTATAACTGTCAAGTTTGCAATCAGACACTGACCCGCTGCGCCAATACAACCTATTCACTCCTTGTCGATCACACTAATTGCTTTGAACTGCCGAAACTCTTGGCAACGTTTTTATAATAAAGGTACTTCTGATTGTAGAGTACACTTACGAAGTGTATAAAGACTTTTTTTGTTGAAACTCTACTTCACTTTTTATAATAAAATAAAATGTTGTACGGCCAAGTTGGGATTATTTAAAAAATAATAAGTGCTAATTTTAAATTGGTCGTGGCGTTTTGGCGCAAGCGTGCAACTGTAAACGCGGCAGGTTGCAGGTTCATCCGCATTGGAAAAAAAAATGTGTTTAATGTTTTGTTCTGGTAACGAGGCAAAGTGCATAACCTCAAATTTGACGGAGAGTAGAGAACGGAAGTGTCTCAATATGAACGGAGTACAGAACGGACATATACGGGATACAGAATGAAGTTAAAAAAAAATTAGCAATCCATCCAAGGTACAACTAATTGCACTATTACGTAACTCCATGTTAAAGTTATATTATCATTGGACTGATAGATCGACCAGTTATATTCCAACTTCCTAACAAATTGACCTGGAAATAATTTTGGTGAAAATTTATTGAATTCTAATGTTTCAAATAATGCAGCACACAAAATCTGATGTTATTGTATTCAAGAACCAGTTGAGTAGTTTAATTTTTTTTTTAGCTTCACGCTGTATCCCGTACGAGGCAGGGTAGGCAGAGGGAACCCGGGAACCTAGTGTTAAGACACTCCGTTCCACTTCTATTCCGCACTTTCCGCCGAATTTGAGGCATTGCATTCTGAGTGGCGGAACTCAACGCCGAGCTTTGCCTTATTACCAGAGCGAAGAAATGAAACATTAAATATTTAAATTGAAAATATTAAATATTTTATTTCCTCGACTGGGGATCAAACCCAGAACCTGTCGGTTACAGACACACGCTTGTGCCGCTGCACCACGACAGGCCTTGAGTAGTTTATAAGTACATTATATAGATACAATTTGCCATACGTGTCCTTCTTAACTTCATTTGTCACCCGGAGGATCATTTACTCGGCCTAATCTGCAATATAAAGAACAACCCGCAGCGTGAATGCGAAAAAAAATTATCGCTATATCCAAATAGTTCTCTAGATATCGTTTGTGTTGCTTTAGATATGGTAGACTTAATACGAGATTAACTACGCTATTCAAATATTGATTTTTTCATAGTGATAACATATTGAGAAAAGAATACTGAGGCCTGTCGTGGCGCAGCGGCACAAGCGTGTGACTGTAACCGACAGGTTCTGGGTTCGATTCCCAGTCGATGAAATGAAATATGAAATATTTATTATTTTCAATTTAAATAGTTAATGTTTCATTTTTTTGCTCTTGTAATAAGGCAAAGCGAGGCGATGAGTTCCGCCACTCAACACGCAATGCCTCAAATTCGGCGGAAACTGGGGAACGGAAGTGAAACGGAGTGGAACCCTGCCTCGTGCGGGATACAGCGTTAAGCTAAGAAAGAAAGAAATACTGAGAACATAAAACAAATAGTTTCAATTAATCATTTACAAATTAAATTACAAGAATTAATATATTATATTATTACATTTCGTTACATAACTTTTTGTGTTATAAGAACTTTTTGTATAATATAATAGGGACTTAGCAGTGTTATGAAATTAACCTCTTATTGAATTGAAATAGTTTTTCTTAAATAGACTTGTCGATTATAATATTGCTCGAAGTTGCGTTTAATTTTTAATATTTACATTTCCTTTGATTACTACTATACCGTTATTTATCTTTTAAAAAATGTTAAATTTGATATTAAATAATAACGTCAAGTGCGAGCTAGTTTAGCCCTCTGATGGTGTTCATTTTTGTACAGTAAATCAACAGGGACTTGACTTATAACGGTTGATCAATAAATTACTTATGACATTTTCTTTTTGTATGAAATGAATTACTACTTTTTCTATTAAATACCTATCGAGCAAATCCGAAAAGTATGAGAATTTACAAATTTTGCCTTTAAAATCGTATTCTTCGGCATTGAGTTCCGCCACTCAACACGCAATGCCTCAAATTCGGCGGAAAGTGGGGAACGGAAGTGGAATAGAGTGTCTTTACACTAAATTCCCGAGTTCCCTCTGCCTAGCCTGCCTCATGCGGGATATAGCGTGAAGCTAAAAAAAATTTAAAAAAAAATAGTATTCTTCAATAAACCGACATGAACTATATTTAGGGATTATTGCTAATTTTATATAAAATGTTTTAAAAACTATGCAAACGGTCATATCCCTTCATTATGTTGAATTACTTTCTTGATTTCTTTGTAGTCAAAGGGACCTTAGACCTGAATATTTGATTTAAATTGAACTAATAAAAATATTTAATCTAGATGAATAATAATTATTTTTTCACAAAATGGGGATAAATGTAAAAGAAAGCAAAAACAAAAAGCCTATGCCTGAGGCCTGTCGTGGCGCAGCGGCACAAGCGTGTGACTGTAACCGACAGGTTCTGGGTTCGATCCCCAGTCGAGGAAATGAAATATTTAATATTTTCAATTTAAATATTTAATGTTTCATTTCTTCGCTCTGGTAATAAGGCAAAGCGCGGCGTTGAGTTCCGCCACTCAACACGCAATGCCTCAAATTCGGCGGAAAGTGGGGTAGGGAAGTGGAACGAAGTGTCTTAACATTAGGTTCCCCGGTTCCCTCTGCCTACCCTGCCTCGTGCGGGATACAGCGTGAAGCTTAGAAGAAGAAGAAGAATAAGAAGAAAAAAACCTATACAAGTGAAATCAGTAAATAATAAGTGTCTAATATAAATACCAAATAAAATTCATATGTATTAGTATATCCTAAGTAATATTACATACAAGTACAAGTACACTGCTGAGATAAGGCCGATATAATACATTTGTAATGAAACACCGATTCGATCTCCACCTTAATCCTCGAGACAATCTCGTAAACATTGAGTTGTTCGTCTTTATTGCTGTGCCGTAAAGCGTGCGATTAATTGTATTCCAACCAATTACGTTCGGGTCAAAGTACTGTCGTTAAATATATTGAAGTTTGTGTATTTGTGTAAATAATTATGTTATCTTGTTATTATTATTTTGTGTATTTGTGTAAATAATGTTATTTACAGTTTCACGCTGTATCCCGAACATGGTAGGGTAGGCAGAGGGAACTTATTAAGTTAGTGTTAAAACACTCCATTCCTGACCCTCCTTTCCGCCAAATTGTAGACATTGCGTATTGAGTGGCGGAACTTAACGCCGCTTGTTACCAGAGCGAAGAAACGAAAATATAAAATATTTTCTTTTCTTAAGTGGGAATCGAACCCACAACTTGTCGTTTACAGTCACACGTTTGCCTTGCGCCACGACAGGCCTCAATGGTAAATCTCTTCTCTCCTCAATAATAGACTATAA